>PVKE010032208.1:0-18614 GCA_004027555.1 Craseonycteris thonglongyai
TTACTCTCTTCTGGACCCAGGGGAACCAAATCCCAGTGTAATCAAGCATTTGGACCTCAGTAGACTAGAGTAGGGGAGGGGGAGGAGCCTGTGTCCCAGTCTTGGCTCGGCCTCTATTGGCCTCGTGACCCTGGGCACAGTGCCCCACCCCCAGGGGACCCAGGGCCCATCTGCTAAGTATGGAGATTGGATTAAAACATTTTAAAGGTCTCTTTCTCTCTAAAATGCTGTATTTGGTTTTCACTGCACAGCTTCCTGGCACAGATAAGTAAGGTGTGCAGTTACGCTTGGAATTACTCACTGTAGTTCTGTGGGTAAGAGCTTTGAAATCAGGCAAACCTGAATTCCAGGGCAACCCTACCCACTTTGGGCCAGTTACTTAATCTTTCTAATTCTCGATCTATAAAACCAGAACAATAATAATAGTCTTTGTTTTATAGAATTGTTTTGTGGATTAAAGGGGCTGGTGTACTTAAAGTACTTTGTACAGTGTTTGGGACATAGCAGTGCTCAATAAATGTTTAGCTGCTATTTACTATGGAGTTTTAAAATAACAGGAATATTTTATCTAAAATGTTTTTAAAATATGGGGTGGGTCCTTTTTAAAAAATAGTGGCTTTATGACATGGCTGGGGAGGTTTAATGGTGGATAAGCTAAGTAATGGAATGAGACTGAAATAGCTCCATAGAAATAAAGCATTTAATGTGGAAATAAATGAAGTTGCCACCCAGAACTAACAGCTGGGATGTAATTAATGGATATGATGGCCAAGATTTATAAGGGTATTTTAAGAAGTAACTGCACTGTACGGAGCCCTGGGTTTTATGCCTGGGCTGAAGTAAGACCAATGGGCAATCCATTAGGCTCAAGATTTACTGGGTGAGGACGAGGTTTTGTCCCCAGCATTGGGGCGTTATGGATGGCAGTGACCAGGGATGTTTTCCCTGGGGTGGATGGCGGCTCAAGGGATGTGGAAAAAGTGGTTGATCACTTGGAGCTAGAGGAGAAAGAATGCTGACCCATGCCTCTTTCACTGCTAGAAAACACGGAGAAGAGACTCCCAACCAAACTGTTTTGCAGAACCTTCTATTTTTTTTCTCTACGTCTCTCTTTTTTTTAATTGTTAAATTTATTAGGGTTACATTGATCAGTAATAATCACATAGGCGCCAGGTATACAACTCTTTCCATCACCATATATTTAGCTCCCCTTCCCTCCTCACCCACCCCCCTCCCCCCTTACCCTAAAGTAACCACTAAACTATTGACTATGTCCATGAGATTTTGTTTCTCTGTTGTTTTCAGTTTATATTCCACATGTGAGTATAGTCATGTGGTTCTTAGCTGTTTCTGTCTGACTTATTTCGCTTAGTATGATGAGCTCAAGGTCCATCTACATTGCTGCAAATGGCAGTATTTCATCTTTTCTTATCGCTGAGTAATGTTCCATTGTATACGTACCACAGTTTTTTATCCAGTCATCTATCATGGGACACTTTGGCGGTTTCCATGACTTGGGCACCGTGAACAGTACTGCAATGAACATTGGGGTACATATGTTTTACAGACTAAAGTTTTCAAGTATTTTGGGTAGATGCCCAGTAGTGGGATGGCTGGGTCATATGGTAATTCCATTCATAATTTTTTGAGGAATCTCCATACAGCCTTCCATAGTGGTTGTACCAGTTTACATTCCCACCAGCAGTGTATGAGGGTTCCTTTTTGTCCACAGTCTCTCCAGCACTTGTTATTCCTTGTCTTGTTGATTATAGCCGTTCTAACAGTGTGAGGTGTTATCTCATTGTGTTTTTTATTTGCATCTCCCTAATAGCTAGTGAAGTTGAACGTTTTTTCATGTGTCTGTTGACCATTTATATGTCTTCAAGGGTGAAGTGTCTGTTTAGGTCTTCTGCCAATTTTTAAATTTGGATTACTTATTTTTTTACTGTTGAGTTGCACAAAATACCTTCTATTTTAATGCCGTAGACATGTTCCAGCTACCAGGCCATGGGAGGTTTCCTCGGCCCTCCTTTTGGAGGAAAACTTGGGGTAGGACTGCACTGAGCACAGAGCACATCGTCTGCCAGAAGCATGGTCACCCCAAGGGCATCTGTGCTGGGCACCTGAGATGACAGGTCTGTAGTAAGTCACAGGCTTCTGCAGATGGCTTTACCTAGGACAGGACATTTGGCACTGGTCCCAAGTACATTCCAGGTGGCCCGTTTGCACCCTGAGGCCCCGCAGTATGCTGGAATTGGCTTGGTGACTTGCCTCGTTTTCATCTTTGGCAGAGAGAGGTGACTCATGATGTCTTTCTGAGACGTCTGTTCTGTGGAGGGATTTGGGGATAAAAGGCACATAATATGTTTTCAGTTTCCCTTTCACTGTGTGCTCAGGGAGGACTGAAGAGTCAGAGCGTGGCCTGCTGAATCTCCCGGAGTTTACTTCTGAGTACACCAGGCCTGGGAGAAGTCTAACACAGGCTCACCCTGAGAAAGGTTATTTTCCCCCTTCCCTTGGTCCCTGCTTAACTCCTTTATGCTGCATCAGCTTTATTCACGTGGTTGCTTCTACCTGGATATCTTTCTCTTCAGAGCCCAACTTAGCTCCTTGCAGGGTCTCCTCCTGGGCTAGCAATGACCTTGGCCACATATAAACCTGACATAGCTTGTTCTCATCATTCAGGGATTTCACACCTAGCTCCCTTCATGTCACTTGCTTGTACTTTTCATGGCTCTTTCTTTTTCATGGTTCACCCATTCTTTAATCCTGCCTCTTATAATACTTTCATTGTGAAATATTTTTCAACTATTTCCAAGTTTCAATGGCAGCTCTTTAGCTTTGTTTTCTGTATATGATTCTATAGTTCTTCCTCACTAATGGTTTCCTGCATGGGCAGGGAAGCTGGTGGGGACATCTGTCCCTCAGTCCGTCCACCCATTTGTGGGCATATGTGCTCCACGCATGTGTATGGAAGTTTACATTTTATTACTAATTATAAAATAGTTATCATTCATTCTGCATTGACTTTGTATTGGGCACTTTGCTGAACACTACATACATTATCTCATTTTGGCACAAATCACAACCTCATTATGGCCATTTTACAGATAAAGAAACTAAAGCTTCAGGAGTGTTAGCAGCCTGCTCAAGGTTACACAAAACATACCCATATCTACTAGACTCTCATCTTTCTTTTTTTGCTTAAAGATTTATTTTATTGTTTGAGGGAAGGTGAGAGAGAGAAAGAGAGAGACAGAGAAAAGTGGGGAGGGCCCAGAGCAGTCTCCATAGTTGTACATCATTAGTTGTGACATGGTTTCATTCCACACAGGTGGATGCGGGACTGTATGGGGTGGGAGCCAAACTGGGGTCTTCCCGCATGGAAGGCAAGAACCTTTGCTGCCATCCCAATGGTTACCAGCTGTGCCACAGTTCAGCATATGGTTTTACACAGGCTGGGACTGGGAATCGATCCCTGGACTTCACACTAGTAAGGCAAGCACTCAGCCTGTTGAGCTATTCTAGCATCCTTAGACTCCCGTCTTTTAATTATAGCACTGTAACTCATAATCAAAATTTAACTTGAGTCTCTCAACAATACTATAAGGTAACTACTATTATCCTTTTTTTTTATAGGTGAAGTAAAATAGAAGCCCAGGAAAGTGGAGTGATTTGCCTAAGATGATCCAAGTAGAAAACAGAAAATTAGGACTGGAATATGGGCCATTGGAATCCAAGTGCACTTCCTAATTGACCCCATCATGGAGCTAGTCCAAGAGATGGAGGCTCCTGTGTGCTTTTCTACTTTTCTCTGACCTGTAATCTGGTCATATCAGTTTCAGTTCCATTTCTTCTGCTGCTTCTTGCTCTTTCTGAGACGCTACAGCTTAAGGCTGCAGAGGCTCTGTGCATCCCACGAAAAGTCATGAAGGAAGTGTGCCCTTGTCATAGAGATAGAGTATCTAAATTAATTCTGTCTCAACCTGTTTTCTCTGCTTGGTACCAACAAGACAACTGAATAGAGCTGTCTTACCAATAAATGCTAGGAGCAGATAATGTTGTAAAACCAAGTTATCTTTCTGTCTGAGAAGTTTGGAAATGACACAATGAGCCAGTCACTTATTTGATAAACAGTTTTATCACATGTCTACTGAACACCTAAGAAAGTATTAGGTATCCTAGGATGAGGGCACAAAGAAGTAACTGGAACACAAAAAAATGGTTGGTGAGGATCCTGGAATAACAAAGACTTGGACATGGACTTGTTTTATTGACGCATAATCAGCGATAGGGAGGGGATAGAGAGAGATAGATGTGTGCTAAGTTATTGCATCGTGTGTACAGTGCAATATGCACACACACACACACACACCTTAGTAAGGTGTATCCAAAGGGCAAGTTGATCTCTTTGGTCACTACCCCTCCTCTCCCCCAACTCCTCCCAGGTATAGAGAAAAAGGAGCAGAGAAAGGCTTTGCAGGTGAGGTGATATTTAAATTGCATCTCTAAAAATGCATAGGAAGGGCAAGAAGAGAAATATTATGGGGTTCTGAAAGAATATAACTCACAGGAGATACAAATGGGAATGGAGTTGGGGCCAGGTTATAAAGGACCATGGATGTCATGCTGTGACAAGCAATTTTGCTCTGTAAGGGTTGGAAAGCAGAGAGCGTGTGTTAAGGCTGGGGAGTGGGGGTGGTGGTGGGGGTGGGGGAGCAGGATTAGGACTCAATTTAGAGGGGGACTGAAACTTGGAGGTAGGTCTCTGTGAGCACATGGGTTAAACTCTGCAGGTGATTGCAGAGGACAGCACAGATGACACCCAGATCAATGAAACATGATTGATTAAGATGCAATTAACTGAGATGAGGGATTTGGAATGAAGAAGAGTTGTAAGGATGGCAGTGAGGGGAAAGTGGAATGGAGATCATGAATTTCAAATGTATCAAGTTGAATGCAAGATGACTTTGGGACATCTAAAGGGACATATTCAGGAGACAAGTGATATGGGACTGAATTTTTGGAGAGAGTGGACTCTAGGAATTTATATTTAGAAATTACCAGCATATAAGATTTATATAATGTGGGTATGAATGAAGTCACATTTAGAGGCCATTAAGAGGGCTTAGCAAATGCCTTCCTGGAATTAACTATCTCGGTGACTGATAAAGCAGTCTGGAGTATTGAGACCCTTTTGTCTAGAAAACATCTTTTATGAAAATATTGGAAAGATCCATTTAATCTATGACTCAGTGAGGATAAAATCTTGAGATTATTTTCATGAACTTTAAAGGGAATTTCTGATTCATTCCTTTATCTCACTAATACCATTCAGGCCAACTCAACACATCGATCAAGCCCCTAGTATACGATAGTCAACATATTAGGTACTTTAGTGTTTATGAAAGGAGGGAACTCTCTCTTTAAGGAACTTTCAACACCTTAGAGAACAGCAAGCAAGAGCATAAACGACTATTATGGACGGTGGAATATAGGAAGTACTGTTTACATGAACTGAGTGCATGCTATGAGTGGTTAAAATGGTGGAATTGGTACTTTTGCAGAGGCCAAGGCATGCTATCAAGAAAGATGAACAGATTTATGATCAGCAAAGACAGATTAATGATAGGCACAACAAGATCAAAATGACAGAGGGGATTAAGTTTGGCTGGTTTGCAGGGGAACACTGGGAGGGAAACCTGAGAAGACAGATTAAAGCCTTGAATGCCAGGGTGAAGAAATTGTGTTTGATTTCATAGTTTGAAGAGCTCCAGCCCCTTGTCAACAATACTTCAGAGGTCAATACTAGGCCTTCTCCTCTTTCAGAAAAAATAGGTGTTAGAAGAATGGTGATCCTTTTTCAAGGAGAAAGTTAATTGATTGGTCTTACCAAGTCATTGTATATGATCAACCCCAAATTGAAAATCCACTTCTGAAGACAGATCCTGTTTGTTTAGATTAGAGCTAAGCCCCAGCCCCAGTCCCCGTTCCCTTAGACCCAGATCTGTATTTTCTTAGCACATGGCTCCCTGGAGGGACCCCCCCTTGTTTTTCTCACGAGTCATTTGTTATCTTCAATATTGGCATCCGTGAGATAAGGGTTTCCTAAATCACATTTACAGAATGCCTGCAAACACTCCTCATGTTCGGAACAGGTTTCTTCATTGACCTTGTTCCACTGATGTGCTCCAAACGACTCCAGGCATTCAATTCCCTGAAGCTTTACCATGGAAACATACTCCTGGGTCGTAACTCTTGCCTCTGCCTGGGCACGGGCCCCAAACGTTTATGTGGCAGCTCACATCACCAGTCCAAAAGGATTCTCAGTAAAACCCAAGCTGCCATAGGGATACAATATTTCTTTTCCTAATTGCTCATAATTTCATCCTATTTCTTCTAACAGCAATTTAAGATGACATTACACTCCCTTTTATGTCAGTTGATGATGCATAATTCTCTCCTGGAACAGCCAGTGACTGTATTTACTAACACATTAAAAAACATTGATGTGTATTCAGGCCAGAGCCATTTTTATACCAGTGTTTTATGTGTGCATCAGATGGTGGAGTGTTGACAAGGGGCTTCATTCTTATAAAAATGAGCTCCTACCCTTGCAGACAGGATGTACAGCTGAAGGCCTGTGAATAACCAACCATATGTACTGGTTCTTCTCTGTTTGTACCATTCCCACAGACTCCTATGCCAACCCCAGATCTAACTTAGGCCCTCCTCTGCCTTGCTCTGTATTGGGAGGTGGTCCATCTCCGACCGCCTCAACCAGGCCCCTTTGTCTACTGGCCCCTGATTGGGTTTGGCTAGTGGGAGGCACCAGAGACCAGAGGGTAGAAGAGACTGTGGTACCTGTTTCTTGCCCATTCCCTGGTTTAGTGTGGTGTTTGCTGACAGTAGCTATACCCTGCTATGACCACAACCTTCACCTGGTTCTGGCTACACTAATTTTTCCCCTTGCTGCTGTTACTGGGAAGCGTAATAGCTTTCATCAGTTGCCAGTGTCTGGGTACCCCTGTATCTTTACTCATCACTCTGTAGGTAACCCCTTCATACAGGTCTCTTCATTTGAGCCTTTTGAGGTATATTGCGTTTCCTACTGGGATTCTGATAGAAACACCAGGTATGTCAGTTTCCAAATAAATTATTTGGCAAATGAACCATCTGTTCACCTTGCTCGTAACGTACCTGGACATTTCTTTCGTGGTCACTCAGGGGCCTCCTATGACAATTTCATCAAAAGTAATTATGGCAAATTGAAGCTTACTTCTGAAAAACAAAAACCACAAGAACCCAAAAGTGGGACCTGAATATTCTACTTTGAATAAAGACCCAATATATTATAGGTTTTATATGCATAGCTTATAAGAGCACACAAAAGATGATAAAATTTTGATATGAATATGTGTTGCCAGTGACAGAAAGGTCAGAGGAAGAGGCCTGGTGGATCAGCTCCGTGTGATTCAGCAGTCTTACTTTTGAAGTGAGAAAAGAAAAGGTGGAATAGATAAAACACTGACAACTATGAAAAGCTTGTCCTACATGGACTGGCTCCTGATAAAGGGCTGCTACTACTGATCTGTGGGATTAGGACAAAAGGAAATATTATGAAATTACCCACAATGCTAAGTGCTCTTTTATAAGAAATGCACAGATTGCTCAGCTGGATAATCCTGGAAATCTAGCCCCAATCTCAGTTTCACCACCGTGAGAGCTGCACTAAGATACTGTGCCTCAATTTTACCGAACAAGGATAATTATAACCATTGTAGCTCATTCACTGAGACTATAAAATTTAATTATAAATAGGAAAGTACTGGGGTATACATGCATGCTGTTACCCAAATAAAATTATTTTTGTCTTACTAGTAGAAATGAAGGCTAGAAGTTTTTTAATGTGAAAAATGTATATGATCTGGAAGCCAAGCCTATGTAAGGCTATGTGGGATGGAACTTATTAGGACCCAGAGCTCAGATGTGAACCATGAAACTATTTTGCCTGTATGATGTCCTGTACACACAGGAGGCTCAATGGACTGGATTTATTTGATCTAGATTGGCTTGGGTATAATTAACATTTTAATGACTGCAATGGCATAGAGCAAAACACCTAGGTGACTTTTTCTATAACACCTTACTTGGATTGGATCACAGCTAAATTAGTGGACAGCTTCTCATGTTCAGAATAAGGACTAAGAGTGATGGACAATTCCCACTGGGCTTCCATAATCATTAACATCACAGAATGTGCTGGAAATGATTATGTTCAGTGACTCTGTAGAGCAAGTAATAAGGCAGGATGCAGAAAATTCTGAATTTGGTAGAGAAACAATAGCAGGCTTTTAAAAAAGAAAAATAAATATAATCAAAGTAATCTCTTCCTACCAAAAATGGGAAGAGGCAATATTAATCATGAGAGAGACATTATAAAGTTACTGAAATGACATGACCTTTGGCAGCAGAAAGTCTTTATCCCTCATTGCTTGACCTTAGAGTAGCTTTTTGTAAACCTCTCTGAGTCTCAATTCTCCCACTTATAAAGTGGATATAAAATGTCAAGGTTGTTATAAATAAATAAGTAAACAAACAAACAAACAAACAAAATATTTGTATTTATATTTTAGTGCTTTCACAGTGCCTGGCATAGAGAAGACCCCTAATAGCAATTATTATTATTAATGAAAACAGTAATCTGACTTCAATTTGCCACCTCTTCCCCAGGGTGTGTTAATCAGTATAGGCTACAGCACATTAAAGTAACACATAACTCCAAAATATCTGAGGCTTAACATAAGAAAGATTAGTTCATAATATAGATTTGGACATGGATTAGGTGGCTCTCCTTCAGGGGATGACTTGGGGATCTGGGATTCTTCCATCATGTAGTTGTGGCAACTGGGACTCCTGGTTTCAATGAAAAGAGAAGAAAGGGCTAGAAGCTGCTAGCTTGATGCTTTTAGGAGCCATAACTGGAAGTGGCCTTAGATCTCTTCTAGCTACCTTGCATTAGCCAAAAAGTAGTCACATGGCCTCTGATCTAATTGCAAAGCAAGGCTGGAAAATTTAGTTATATGTCCTCAAGAAAATTAAAATGAGTTATGTCTGTTACCTACAGTGGGTGTAAGACTCACTGGTCCTAAGAAAATGTTTTGAAAAAATGCTTCTGTGGTATATTTGATAGTTTTTCTATATTTCATGTTACAGTGTGGCAGGACTTTGGTTTGTAAATCCCCAGGCCTTGGAAAGGTCAGGCATGTTCCCGTCTGCCATGGAAGGCGCAGCCCAATGCGAGCTGAGGCCTGAGCCCCTTTCTGCCCTGCTCTGGACCAGCAGCAGTAGGAGTGAAGGTCATTGGCCTACAGAACGGGAAGCATGTGGTGAGCAGTTGTTTGGCTGTAGGGATGTGTCAGGAAGAGCAGTGAGGTAAACCTGGGCTTTACCAGCTAAAGCAAGAGGCCTAGAAGATCCTCAGAGATTAAGAAGGAAAAAGATGTCTCTATGGTCTGTGGTTAAAGGAAGGGAAGCTGTCAGCCCACTTTGTGGCAGATGGGGCTGTAATGTCCCGGCAACATCAGAGTCATGACTAGGAGTAAATTGTCAGGAAATAGTCATTATAAAATCCAGGGGTAACCTTCAACTGAAAAAAAGTTTTAATTGTTCTGTACCATTTTAAAAATTATGTTGGCCCAATCATTTTTACTTTTTTTTTAAGCACCAGTAACATTTATATTTGAGATATTACTGGCAGTAGGATCTAGACTTCATAGTTGATATTTTATTAATTATACAACCTTTGTGTAAAATATATGGAAAATCTGCATTACACACAAAGATTGTGTCATTAATAGATAATCATAAACCTTGTTCACTCCTATCTGTGTGTTTATACTGACTCTCTTTCTTATAGTCCTTGTGTATTCAAATCCTTTCTTTCCTAAGCCTCTAACTCAAGTACTACCTGTTCCATGAAGCCTTCCCTGGGATTCCTGCCTATGTGATCTACTGCTAATGAACTCTAAAATCACGTATTGTCCATGTGACACTGGACATTCACTCACATACCACCTTGTAATATTTCTTGGTTTCTTTCATGCTGTTTAATTCTACAATTTTTTCTTGTATTTCTATTGTGATCATGCCTGGGCTCTGCAACCTGAGGTCCAGTGTAAAGCACACAGTGGATGTTCCATAAATGCATGTTGTGTTGATGACTGTGTGCCATGGCCCAGGTAAGTTAGAAGTGGAGGCTGACTTCTGTAGTAAGAGATGAAAACGTGCCCCCCAATGCAGTTGTCTTTGTAAAAGTTCAGATTCAGGATGTGGTGTTGGAGGTATGTCTGTTGGTACTTTTCTGCATCACTGACGGAGATGCTGTTCACAGGTGAGCCATCCCTTTTCCTTTTGGTAAGAGATGAGGCAGGTAATTGCGCTGGAACCTCATCAAGCAAATCTAGAAACACCCATTTGTCAATCTCCCATTGGAAGAATGAATCCTGCCCATGTACTTTGTGAGTTTAAGAGGAAGTGATTCTATAGACAGAGAAGTGTTTTTCTCTAGTGATTATTGTTCTTGAGATCACTATAACATAAATAGATCTACAGACTCACAGAAAAGAGGCTTTACTAGGGACACTTGAAAAACTGGAGAGAGAGCTTGAAGAGTAGTCAGGCATTCACCTTCCTACCTGGCAGCCCTGTGTCTCTGATGCCCACTGAGTTTTAAATCCTGCAGCTGACTTGTCAGGGTCCAGTGTAACCTCAATAACTCACTCACCCCTATGAGCAGCAGCTCCCTTTAGACTCTGGTCAACACCTGAAACTTTAGACCAGTCACCTGAAACTTTAGACTGATCTGCTTTTACTTTGGATAAAGCTATATGCGTTGTGAGTATTTGCTATGGGCCAAGTACTGGGGAGGGAGAACTGATTTGGGCCCTAGTGAACAGGTGCACCAGGAAACACTAGTAAAATCAGTGTAGAGTCGGAGCTTATCCCCAGCAGCCCAGGGCTTTGGGTTCTAGTTGCTGTTTAGATTGACTTAACATTTTCTGAGCTCTTACTGTGCATCAGATACTATGCTAACTTTACATGTATTACCTAATTTATCCTATACAATATTACTAGTATTCTCATTCATTCATTCATTCATTCATTCAATATATTGAGCACCTACTATGTGCCTGGCAATGCTCTAGGCCCAGGGAGTACAACAATATATATTATGAACAAAATTATACCTCATATGGGCCTTATGTTCTGGTAGCTGAAACTGATCATAAACAAAATAAATAAATAAAATACGTAGTCCATGTGTTAAACGATAAGTTTATAGGAAAAAATAGGGCAGAGAAGGAGAACAGACTGGCTAGGAAGGCCTCAAAGAGAAGATGAACTTTGAAGGAAGAGCTGGAGGAGAAAAAAGAGTCAGGAGTGAGTCATTAAGGATTTGGGGGAAAGACTATTGCAGAGAGAGGAAATTCAAAGTACGAAATGCTGGAGAACAGCAAGGAGGCCTCTGTGATTATTGGGAGAAAGCAGAGAGGGGAGTGAGGGGAAGCAAGGGCCTGAGGCCTCGTAGGCTTCTGTAAGGAGTTCGAAATTTACAGGGGCTAAGACGGAACACCGTTGGAAGGCTGACAAATTATATGACTCAATGGCTTGAGCCAAGGTGTGCTGGGTGGGCAGAGAGACAGTTAAGGAACTAATTAGTCTGAATAAGAGTATGGTGGCTTGACAAGGGTTCTAGAAGTGGACTTGTTGAAAGGAGGCTATGTTTAGGATACATTTTATAGGTAGAGCCCACAGGATTTCCCTGCACACTGGACATGGAATATAAAAATAGATGATAATAAGGCCTTCAGCTTGATCAAGTGGAATATGCCCGTTAATAGGATCAGAAAGAGAATGGGAGGGGCAGATGAAGGGGAAAATATTATGAGCTCCATTCTAGATATGCTCAATTTTAGATGCTGGTGTGATATTCAAGTGTAGATGTGGAGTGGGAGATGTACAGATATGGAGTTTGGGGATGGAGTTTACATTACAAATATGAATTTTAGCATCATCAGCATATGGATTGTGTTTAAAGCCATAACTGGATAACGAAGGAAATAAATAAACAACCAAACAAACATAAGACTTAGGGTAGTTGAATAACTTACCTGAGATCATAGAGCAGTGACAAATCAGGAACTCAAATCCTGGTTCTTCTGACCACGGAGCCTATGCCATTCACCAGTATGGTGTCCTGCCTTCTTTGATAGCTAATAGTGAATAGTTTTCCTGGACTTGACCAACAGGTTGGGGGTGGGCTGATGACAGAAAAAACAAACAAGCAAGCCGTTGAAATCTGGAAGAGTCCAACACTGAAGCCAAAAAGACTCCTGCTTCTTCCTCAGTTCTCTGGAACACACTGGCAATGATGTCTCTTATTTTAAAAATACTCACAGTAAGATTGTATTAACAATCTCAGTTCTTTACTCCTCCCCATGTCCCTGCCCTTTCCTATGGAACATTTCCGCTTCACCCACTACAGAAGCAGATCCTATGCTGTACCCCTGTGCTTCAGGTTCACCAGAATGACTTGTTTCAGCCGATGGAACGCCAGCACGCATGATGTGACGGTGCTTGCTCTCATGCTGTTCCATTGTCGCGAGAAGAATTAGCCGGGGGTAGCCTGCTGATTTCAGAGGAACAGAGACATGCTGACTAGAGCTGATCTGCCCGACTGGGCCATGCCAAGATCAGTCAACTCCAGCCTGACCACCAGCCCCTTTATGCCTCTAGGGGAAACTGAGGCTCAGAGGAGTCTTCTGACTAGCCGGAAGGTATGCAGCTAGTAAATGACAGAGGAGGAATGCAAGCAAATGTCAGCTTCTGATGAAGTCTTCTGCCTTCTCGAATCTGCTGCTTTGTCTTTTGTTTGCCCATCAAAGAGCTCAGAGCCAGTCATGTGGGAAGCCAGTTTGTGCCCATGGGATCCTGGAAGCAGCATCTTTCTTGTTAATCTAGAGCTCCTCACTTACATAACTGATTATTGATGTGTTGGCTCTTGGTAAATCCACACTGGTGTATACACATGCATGTACACTCACTCACTCACTCACTCGCTCACTCACTGTGTGAGCTAACTCCTGCTCTTCTCTCACAGCTTAGTTGAGTTGGTTCAGGGTAATGACAAGGTGGGAAAGTCATCCTGACCCTAACCTCAAGGAAGCCCTGTTCCTGAAACCCCATGACCGAAAGTTTTCTCTCAGCTTCTGTGGCCTCTACTCCTACCCATCTCACAGACCTCATATCGAAGTCCAAAGACATCGGTGTTGCCCAAACAGTTTCCTGGGAGCACATTGAATTCTAGGAATAAATGTAAGTAAAAGCCACAGTGGTTTGTCCAACTCATGAGCTATTGTCTGAAAATTAGTCTTCTTTGAATTTTCTTCGAGGAAGAAGTGAGGAACATGTTGCCCAGGGCAGCCTTTATTTTTATTTGTGTTCACAGGATACTCCAAATCAGAATATGATCTGTCTAAGACATCAGACAAATGAAAAACAGTACCTCCTGGCAAAAAGGTTGGCATTTGTAATAGATGTTAAGAACAGGATGTCAGCTCTGTGTGACTGCTGCAGAGAGTGTGAGATGAGGGGACATATCTGCAGCCTAGAAGACAGAAAGCACCCCATCCTCACCTTGTCAGCCCCAGTTCCCATTTCCCTTCAGGCTGAGCTCCCACTCCCACCAGGTAAGCTCCGTCACTAGCTGTCCCTTCCACAGCACCTAGTGCTTTCCCACCATTCTCCTGCCCCCATGCCCTTCCCCAGCCATCCCAACAATGAGCACATTGTGTGTGCCAGGCACTGTTCTGGGTGCTGTGCAACAATAACATAAGCGTGCAAACCAACAAACGCATGTGGATGTGTTTACATAAGTAGAGACCGACTATTAACAAGTAATGCATGTGTGCCATTAGTGATGCGTTACAGAGAACGGTAACTCGGAGGCGGGTACTGGAGCTTCTTGGGGGACAGGGGTTGCAATGTTAAATGCAGAGGTCAGGGCAGGCCTCCCTGAGAACATGCCATTGGAGCAACGACCTGAAGGAGGTAAGCGTGAGCCATGCGGATATCCGGGGGGACTTAAGAGTGTAGAGGGTGTGTTTGGAGAATATTAAGAGGCTCAGAGTGAATGAAACAGTGAGGGGGTGGCATGGGGAAAAGTGGTAGTAGATGAGGTGAGGTCAGAACCAATGGAAGGCTAGATCATTCGTGCCTTGTAGGACAATGTAAGGAGTGAAATGAGAAGCCAGAGGAATGACATGATGTGACTTGAGTTTTAATTGGACCTTTCTCACTACTGTGTGGACCAGGGGTCTCCAAACTACGGCCCGTGGGCCGCATCTGGCCCGCGAGGCCCTCTCATCTGGCCCGTGGAGACCTTTTTATCTGAATAAAATAATATTAAATAAATAATTAAAAACAACATCTATGTTTTGATTCTTTTTTATTTGGACCTTGAGTGTGTAGTTGGCCCCCAAACTGCTGTTTGATAGTTAATGCGGCTGAAAAGTTTGGAGACCCCTGGTGTGGACAATAGCATGTAGGGAGGCAGGCCCCAAAGTAGAGGCTAATTGAGAGGCAATGACAATTATCTAGGTGGGAGAGGAAGATATTTTGACTGAGGGACGGGCGATGGAGGTTGGGAAAAGTAGTCACATTCTATATATAGCTTGATGATAGAGACAGCAGAATTTGGATGAGAGTATGAGAAAATAAAGTCTGAGGGATGATGCCAAGATTTACAGACCTGCAAAGTGCTATCTGTCTCCCTTCAAGGTCCAGGTCCAGCTCTTGCTAGTCTAAGAAGACTTTGTCACGTACTCCAGACATCTCTCTCTTCTAAACCGATATCGTTAATGGGCCATTTGTGAAAAACTGCCCTGAACTGAGAGCTTTTCCTTTTTTGTTTTTAAATACTTTAAAAAATTTTTTTCCAGTTACATTTGGCATTCAAAATTATATTAGTTTCAGGTGTACAATATAGTGATGAGACCTTTATATAACTTATGATGTCATCACCCTGATAAATCGGATATCCATCTGACTCCATACATAGTTATTGCAAGTTATTGACTGCATACCCATGCTGTATTATATATCCCAAGGACTATTTTGTAACTATGAACTTGTACTTTCTTAATCTCTTCCCCCTTTTCACCCACCCCTCCAACTCCCCTCCCATCTGGCAATGCTCAAAATGTTCTCTGTATCTATGAGCTTGTTTCTGTTTTGTTTCTTCATTTATTTTATTCTTCAGATTCTACATATAAATGGAATCATATGACATTTGTCTTTCTGTGCCTGACTAACTGCACTCAACATGATGCACTCTAGGTCCAGCCAGGTTGTTGTAGATGGCAAGGTTTCATTCTTTTTTATGGCTGAATACTTTATATATATATACACATACATACACATATATATATGTGTGTGTATATATACACATACATATACATATGTATGTGTATATATACACCCATATATGTACATATATGTACACACACACACATATATATACACACTCATCTTGTTTGCTTTAAGTTTCAATACTATTTTATATAGATAGGTGTATAGCATAGTGGTTAGACATTTATATAGTTCAAGAGGTGATCCCCCTGACTAGTCTAATATATACCTGGCACTATACATAGTTATTACCACATCATTTGCTATGCTTTACTTTACATCCCCATGACTATTTTATAACTACCAAATTGTACTTCTTAATCCCTTTACCTTTTTACCCTCACAACTATCACCCCAACAAATCTAGTATCCATCTGACACATGCATAATTATTACAATATTATCGATTATTCCCTACATCCCCATAAGTACTTTGTGACAGCTAATTTGCACTTCTGAATCCCTTCCCTATTTTTTTTACCCACACCCCCTACCTTCCTACCATCTGGCAAACATCCATTTATTTTTATTTTTATTTTTTGCATCTATGAGTTTGTTTCTGTTTTGTTTCTTCTTTAGATTCCACAATAAGTGAAATTACATTGCATCTATCTTTCTCTGTCTGACATTTCACTCAGAACAGTATCCTCCATGTCTTTTGATTGAAGCTTTTAATCCATTTAAGTTAAAAATCATTGTTGATAGATATATAGCTGTTGCCATTTTATTATTCATAATTTTGCTTTAAAATTTTTTCTGTCTTAAGGAAGTCCCTCTAGCATTCCTTGTAATACTGGTTCGGTGATAATGAACCCCTTTAGCTTTTTCTTGTCTGGGAAGCTCTTTATCTGTCCTTTGATTTTGAACGAAAGCTTTGCTGGTAGAATAATTTTGGTTGTAAGTCCTTGCTTTTCACCACGTTGAATATTTTGTGCCAATTTCTTCTGGTCTGCAAAGTTTCTCTTGAGAAATCAGCTATCAGTCTTCTGAGAGCTTCTTTATAAGTTACTAGTTGCCTTTCTCTTGCTGCTTTTGGGATTCTCTGTCTTTAACCTTTGCATTTTAATTATGGTGTGTCTTGGTGTGGGCCTGTTTGAGTTCATTTTGTTTGGGACTCTGTGCTTCCTGGGCTTGTATGTCTATTTCCCTTGCCAGGTAGGAAAGTTTTCAGTCATTATTTCTTCAAAAAAGGTCTCAGTCCCTTGCTCTTTCTCTTCTCCTTCTGGTAGCCCTATGATGTGAATGTTATTATACTTGATGTCCCAGAGGTCTCTTAAAGTATCCTATTAAAAAAAATTTTTGTTGTTGTTGTTGTTTTGTTTGGGTGTTTTCTGTTATCTTGTCTCCAAAATCACTGATTCAAGCCTCTGCTTCATCTAGTCAGCAGGTAATTCCTTCTGTTACATAGTTCGATTCAGTTATTGTATTCTTTATTTCTGTCTGGTTCTTTTTTATGGTCTCTATGTCTTTGCTTATACTTGCTATCTCTTTGTTGAAGTTTTCACTAGGTTTCTTGAGCATCTTATAACCATTGTTTCGAACTTTGTTTCTAATTGGTTATTTGCCTTCATCTCACTTAGTTTTTTGTGTTTTTTTTTCCTGGAGTTTTCTACTATTCTTTCATTTGGGACATATTTCTTTATTTCCTCATTTTGGATACTTCTCTGTGTTTGTTTCTATGCACTAGGTCGATCTGCTACATCTCACAGTATTTCAAGGTAGTTTTATGTAGGTGCCCTGAAATAATCTCCCTGGTCACCTGTGCTGGTTTGCTCCTATGGATTCTGGTTTGGTGCCAGTGCTTTGACTGGAGATATTTGGCAAAAGACTCAAAGCACATTGAGGCCAGTCACCACCCACTGGGGTCTGCAGACTTTTATAGTTTTCCAAGATAGATTGCAATGCAGGAGGGGCTGGCTACTCAGGGGAGAAAGTACCTCTTTCATTGGGAGAGTGGGTAGGGTGGTGTCTCAGTGAGTCAGCATGGTGGAGTGAAAGAAGTTTACTAGATCACTCAGGTTCAGATTTGACCATGTAGGGGTGGGTATAACACAGGAAAGATAGCACCAGCCCATAGCTTTCTATCCCAACCTGATGATCAGAATCCCCACTGTTTTTGACAGCTAGATGTTTTGGAGGCTCCTCTTCCCAGAACCATTACTTTGGGCTGGGGAGTCCGGTGTGAGACGTTGGGGTCTTTTGCTCCTCTGGGGGAACCTTCGCAGCTGAGATATCCCTCCTGATTCTCAACCACCACACCACATGGAGGTTTGAGGCCAGCCCATTTTGTGTCTCTGCCCCTCCTATCATTTTTGAAGTGACTTCTTCTTTGTATCTTTAGTCATAAAGCTTCTGTTCAGCTAGACCAGGGATTCCCAAACCCGTGCCTGCGGGCGCCCCAATTTGTGTGCGCCCGCCATTATTTGACTGCATCAGAAGTTTTTCATAAACACTAAGTAAAACTATAATTTATTTTTATACATTTGTTAGAATTTTAAAATATTGTTTGAGTATCTACACAGGTTTATTATATGCGTTGGTATGTTTGCGATATCGTATGTAGAAGTTTTCCCCTAGCTTTCGCCTTTGTACACGTCGCGTCTTGTGTAGCCGCTGCACTCTGTAAACTCTCCTCCACCCACCCGGGAGACGCCAAGTTGCCATTTGGATTGCGGTTGCTGGACTGATCGGGTCGTGACGGTTAGCTAGGATCACAGTGTTTTGATAGATTCGATTTTACATGAACTAAAAGCGAGGTAGGTCATCTATTATTATGGTGGCAATTTGATATGATATTGTAGTTCTATAACTATTTTTATTTTTATTTTTTTAGTCCTAAAATGAGTGGACCAAATAAGAGAAAACGAACCTATAATTTTAACACAGACTGGGAGGAATCATATTGTTTCATTAATTTAAAAGGTAAATGCGTTTGCCTGTTGTATGGCAGTAGTATCACAGTGCCGAAAAAACATAATGTTGAATGTCACTTTCAGACAAGTCATACCACTTTTGATACGAATTATCCACTTAAATCTGAAGTAAGAAAGAAAAGAATAAATCAACTAAAATTAAGTTTAACTACTCAATAGACTGTTTTCACTAGACATGTGGAAAAATCTCAAAAGGCAACCATTGTTTCT
>PVKE010032209.1:0-11078 GCA_004027555.1 Craseonycteris thonglongyai
CAATTTTCATGAGTAGTGATGTTTAGGATGTGTGTGTGTGTCTGCATAAACTAATAGGGTGTTTGTAATTGAAGTGATAGAGAAGGGAGAGAGCCTTTTAATATATTCTGTGGGAAAGAGTTTAGATTTTACTGTGGGTATACTTGGAAGCTGTTGCTTTTAAGAAAAATAATGATGTGACTTCTATTTTAAGAAGGTCAACCCCAGGAAAAGTAAGAAAAATGATGTATCTGATTGGTAAAAAACATGTATTTTTTTGACTGCAGGACACTAGAAGTGTGATGGTTGGGATTATGAGGCAGGAGAGTTGGGAGCATGTTATGGACTCCAGGGACTGAGGAATCTGCTTGGGACAGTCTTAGGCTCATTCACCCTGGTCAGTTGCAGATCTGGTCAGTTGCAGATCTGGTCAGTAGAGAAGGTAGCGTGAGCTAACCAGTGGGGGGATGGTAGAGGCCTGAACAGAGGGCAATTGTTTTCTCTGTGAATGTATTCTTCACAGGAACTCTTTTCCAGAGTTTTGACAAGTTGAGGAAGTCTTTATAGCAAGATCTAGATCTGCGTCTACTTTTGGCTTCTAGATTCTAAAGAGGATAAATGAGGCTTTACATCAGGAGAGTGAAGATTCTAGGATCCGAGAAGCTGATAAAGTGGTGGTCATCTACAGGTAGCTCAAAGTGGCCAGTACATACGGTAATTTTTTGGAGTCTGTTACAAGCTGTACATGGGTTGGGAGAATTTAAATGAGAAATTGGACCTAAAAAATTATTTCTAGTAATTTTTTTAGCACAGAAAGAAGAAAACACATTTTGTCTTGTTTTATTAATATCCATGAAACCTTGACCCCCTGGAAAAGGTAAGAAGGAAGTTTTCATTGTTTCCTCATATAGAGAACAATCTTGGAGAACTGGGAGCAGTAATCTCTAGTGTGTTCTGAGGGACTACAGACCCCTGGGAATGCTTAATCAATGCTGGAGCTATGGATGGTGTCTGCATTTTAGTCATTATAATCTTCATCCTGTATTATTTATTTAAAAGCTTGCAGGTGAAGCAGTGTATCAGTGAGGGAGTACATATGGTGCTACATGCTGTTCTGTGACATTAAGTGATTGCCATGGAGACTGAGGATAAATGAATACTGTCAATATCTCTGCTATTAAGATATACAAACCTCTTCACCATACAAGGAGGGCCGGGAACAGGTGACCTGGCAGAATCTCAGCCATAAACACCTGCTCATTTGTATGCTAATTAAAATTTATAAACCAGGTGCCTTTTTTTTTTGTTTTTGATTCACACGTTGGTAAGGTATTGTTAAATACCTTCTAAGCATATCCCTTAATAACCGATGAAAACTATTTTAAAAGAATTCACCATTTTAAAAGGAATGTATTGTTTTATGTGTGCCAAAGGAGAGCAGAGTGTTAGGAAATATGCACCACGATACTCGGTATGAGACTATTAAAAATAAAACACAACTTTGTGTGTGGGCATGGCAGATGGTTGCTGTTGGGAGGTTCAAACAGCGCATCAGCATGGGCACTACTGTCATTCTACCCACACTCTGTAGGTCTGTGTCTTCAAGTGTTGCCAGGGAGATTCTGCACTCTGTGATAGAGTGGTTTTAGGGTCCATTTGCCTGTTGTCGTTCCAGCTTCTTTCCAGGCAGTCAGTCAGCATTACTGGAGGAAGCACAACTGCAGAGAAATATCAGGGCTGTCATAAGACGGGGAACCAGCCATGGGCAACAGGCAATGCACAAGGCAAAGTGAGTAGCACTTGCTCTGGGAAAAAACCTTTGAGAACATTTTCAAAGCACACAGTTGGGCACTGCTGATGGATAGAGGGATCTTTGGAACATCTGGAGCCTCTGCGCTGCTTTGGTCTGTGGAAGATTGGGGCAAACACAGGGAGATGAAAGGACCAAATAAGCCTTAGTTTGTTTGACTCAACTGACACGGGGTTGGGACTGGCAGTAGATGAGCATGTAAGGAATGGCTTCGGCCAAAGAAAATTCAACACGCAGGCCTCAGCTGGGAAGGGGATCCTTTATGGCGGTATTCCCTGGACTGCCTTTTGTTCTTGGGGTCATAAAGCTGGACCCAAATTTCATCACCTGTAATGATCTTCTTTAAGAAGTCATCTTCTTTTTCAAAAATTTCAAAAAAATTAGAGGAACTTTTTCCACAGTTAAGAATTCAATAACAGCACACTGTTTAAACTGAACATCTGACCACTCTTCCATTTTGATGTGCACTGGGTGAAAAAATGTAAGCAACTGTGTGTGCAAAGTCAAGAGTGATGGAGGGGAGATACCATGGGACTACAAAGAACCAGTTATATCCAGATATATTTAATTTAACAAAAAAATATTACAGTGGAGGCAAAATTTATCAGCTAGCATTTGTATATGAGGGTTGTCCAGGAAAAAAAAAAATGCAGCCTTTGTCAATATAATGACAATGGTTACATGGCTGGATACTTTCCAGACAGCCCTCATATTTTAAAAAGATGCTCCTATACTCAGTATCATCATTTTGAAGATAAATAGTTTGCATTAGAGAATCTGAATAATTATTTTGAAAGTTTACTTAATAAGAACAGGCACCATCTGAATTGCTATTATGATAAATCCATTGGTCATGTAACTTCAAGGTTCTTTCCTTGCCTTCATCTCTCCATAACTTTCTTCCCCATCCCATTCCCTCTCCTCTCTTCTAGGCTCTTACTTCCCCCACTGACTTTGTATATAATACCTGATTTTATATGCTGATAACTCTTAGATTTCTGTCTGTAGTCCAGACCTCTCAACCAAGCCCCAGACTTAAATAGGGCCTGGCAGAAGGAATGCCCCTTATGATTATTACAAAATCATAAGCACGTAAGTCTGTAACATAACAATATCACATGCAAGCACACTATGCTACTTAATAAAGGGCTTTACTTCTGCCAGACCCTGTATATCCCATATAATCTAGAGGCTGTAGCAATTGGGGGATTTGCAGGTTAAAAATAATTAACTGCTTGTATTGTATATGGAGTCCACATTAGTCCATAGATTTCAGTCTGAAAATGGCTTGAGCCTCTGGTATATAATATGCTTTGATTTCTCTCAACCTTTTCATAACTCTTCCAAAATTTTCTTTGGGAAGCCACAGTAAAACATTATAAAAACTTGCACTTCCCTTCTAACCAGCTCCACTTGGAGACCCTGTGATTTCTGAGCTGCCTATATTAAATAATTAGTGTAACTACCAGCTCTTTATTTATGACCTGGGTAGATTACTATTTTAATTAATTAAGTTTTATGTGTATCTGTGCCCTGAGGTCACTTAAAGCAAAGAGTATAGTTTCTGTGCCTATGCAAAGTAAATTTATAAACACAAAAGCTGTTTTCATACAGGCTAATAAAAACACAGAGACTTTCACTGACCATGAGCCTCAGTTCAAGCTGAAAACCTTTATCATATTGATTGGCCTTGTGAGATCTCTGGTGAAACATTTTAAACTAAGAGCCAAGCACAGTTTTACATAGTTTTGTTAAAAGTTGAAATTTCATTCCGGTTTTTAAGAAAGCTCAGAAAAGAAATTGAATTTAAATAGAAGGAGTGAAAGGCATGCCTTGTCTCTCTGGAGAGTTCTTTGGGTGCTTCCACAAGGATTTCTGTCTTCTTGCTTTCACAAAACCACTTGTAAAAGGAAGTCATGGCTTCTATAAATTTTCCATTATAAACCAGAAGAAATGACCCATTTTTGGTGCTAGCTTGAGAACAAATGATTTTGCAAAAGGGAAAGTTCCTTCACGTCATACTTTGAATTTTTATTGCAGGGTCTGGTTGGCTGGATAAAATGTGAGAGGTTCTTTTCCTCTCCATTTTACTAAAATCTAAATAAAATGTAATGCTATAGGAAGACAGCTAAGTTTCTGGAAGGTTAAAATTTATTGTCTAGAATATCATGTCATATAACTTGACGGCATTATTAGGCTAAAGATAAACCAAAGATGGAAATTAGAAGCTGTCACTCAAAAATACACTCTTTTTTGAACTTAAAATTTCTATTGTTGGTCATCTGTCATTTACATGGTGTAGAGTTGAGCAAGTGTCTTCACCTATTGTAGTTCACCTATTTCACTTATAAAATGAAATTAATAATGATGAATAATAGCACTTGCCTCATGGGATTGTTGAGCAGATTAAAGAAGACAAAATCTTTAAAGTACTTGGAACCAAGTGTAACATATGGTTCGGGGTCAAGTAAATGCTAATTATCTTTATTCGCATTATAATGTCAACTTCCCATCCTACTTCAGAACTAAAGGTTCTTTAAAAGAATCTATTGCTGGTGGATACTGGCTTAGGTTTTAATGTCATTCTTCTGTCAGTCGGGATTTTTGTGTGCGCAAGTGATAGGAAACACAATGGTAGATACATTCACTTATTCCAGCCAGGGGTCTACCCAATTCAAACATTCTAAAACACACAAAAAAGAAATGTATTAACTGAGAGCTGGAAAATCCAGGGATAACTTCAGTCAGGCCTGATCCTGGAGCTCTAATGATCTTGTCAGAATACATTGTTTTCTTAGGAGTTCACCTTCGTATTCTGCTGTGGAGGCTTTGTCCTCAGTCTCCTGGAGTTTCAGGCTCTTATTTCTAGCCTCAAATCTAGTAGCAACACAGTAGATGCACAGTCAGCATTGCTGCCACTAACTACCTCTTCCCCTTCTATTCTGTAAACCCTCTCACTTACCCTTGAGTCAAGGTCCTTAGGATGGTTTTTCCCTCGACCTCTTTTACTCTAGAGAACACTTTACATTCTCTCTGTCTTTTTATGTTTTCTTTTTGGCTTGCAGCCTGCTATTCTTTCTATTATAAGAAACCAGACTAGCTCTTCATAGCCACATCAGCTCATACAGCACAGCTTAAGGGCCCCTGTCCCTAACAGCTGGGCTCATAGTCTCTTCCCTCAGGCTCTTTTCAGGAATGTAATGTATACTTTTACATGCTTAAGACAATACACCATCTAGTCCTGAGGGTTCCCAACTTCCATCTCTTACCACATTTAAAATACTTAAAACCAATATATTCTTCAATTTTATAATACAAAATCTTATTTCAAAAAAATATATATCTTCATAGAAAGTTTTAAAAACAAAACAAAAAATAAATATAAATTAAAAGAGCACAAACAAGCAAATGAAAATGTCTCTAGTCCCACTACCTAGAGATATCTACTATCAAATTCTTGGTTTCCTTCCTTCCTTCCTTCTTTCCTTCCTTCCTCCCTTTCTTCTTCCCTCCCTCCCTCCCTCCTTCCCTCCCCCCTCCCTCCCTTCCTTCCTTCCTTCCTTCCTTCCTTCCTTCCTTCCTTCCTTTCTTCCTTTTTCTATCTTCTTATTTGAACACATATACTTATGTATTTAGTGATATTATAAAGTTTTTCTTCTACCTTCTGGCTTTCTTTTCAGTTTTCTGTCTGGATCTTCCTTATTTCTTTGACTTCTACATATTGCTGTTCTCATGGCTCAGTCACTGGGCATCTTCTTCATCAACACTCACTTCTAAGGTGATTTCCTCTAGTCCTATGTCTTTAAACCCCTCTGTGCTGATAATGCTCACTTAAACTACTGCTTGAATTTCAGACTCGTTTATACAAGTACTACTTGCCTTTTCTGCTTGAATGTCTAGTAAGCATGCCAAGGATGAACTCTTAATTTTTATACTCAAATGTGGTCTATCCGTCCCTTTTCCGTCACAGTGAATGGCAGCTCTGTCCTTCTAGTTACTTGGGTGCAAAAACCTTGGTGTCCTTCTCTCCACAATTTCTTTTGCGTTATGTATCTAAGCCATCAGCAAGTTTTGTTTTCTCTGCCTTCAAAATACTTTCAGAATCTAAATCTTTCCCACTGCTGTAACTACTCTACTGAAAGATTATTGCTTGCCTAGATTATTACAGATTCCCTGCTTCTACCTTTACCCTTTCTTGGCAGCCTGAGTGGTTCTTTTAAATGTTAGTGATCTTTTTAAATGTTACTCCTCTTCTTGAAATTTCCCAGAGGTTTCCCATTTACAAAAAATGAAATCACAACTTTTTATTGAGACATAAAAAGTTTTTGTACCTATCTGATCTGTACTTCCTAGCTTGAACCTCTCCTCTCATCTACTATTTTCTAGTTTTCTTACTTTATTCTGGAAGAAATCTTCTGTACCTCCTCCTGATTTCTCATTGGTTTCTGAGACCAGAACCACATTTTGTACTTAGGCAACCTCTTGAGAAAACATCATGTGTCCTTCTGGAACCACAGTCTTCCAAGTGAATGCTTAGGCTGTGGCTCCGTCCTGGTGCCAATTTACTAAATGTTACCATCTTTCTTTTTTTCCTTTCTCACTTTTGTTGGGTTGTGATACCTGTTCTACCCCTTTCCCCCATTAAAATTATTTCTCGGCCCTACTTGGTCCTTTTTCCCCCAAAGTAATTTCTGCTTATGCAGTCCTTTTATATCTCTCCCTCACGCCATTAAAAAATATTATAATCATTGTGCTTTCAGGCAGTCAATTATAAGGATAGATTGTAATAACAGTTACACACACAAAAAGCAAAATAGTATTTCTATGGCTTTGACTCACACAAACTAAAGGAACTCTAAATCATCTAAAATTCTGTCCAGAGTGGTTTAGATGGAATCGAGGATGGTCAGAGTTGAAAGAATTAATACCCTTCATTTTCTACCTCACTTGCTCTGGCTCATCATGATAATGCCTGCATACTGCTGATGCCAAAAGTGGCAGATACACCGCTGATACTGACTGAAGGCCTTGCTGTCTTGGAGCGGCCAATACCCATGGCCAAAGAAGTCACAAGCCCCCCTAGTTCTCTGATGTTTAATACTGAGGGCGCCTAAGGGGCTGCCGTCACTGCCAAATCTCTTACCATTCACATGGTTGCTGATAATAGCAACTTTCTTTGTCCCAGTGGATATATGACTCCTTCTTTTAGCTATTCATATTCTGTTTTTGTAAGTCACTTGCACTAAGCCTGAGTGTTGAGTAACCATTTGTGTGGCAGATGATGTGCCCTCATTCATACATGGATGATAGACACATTCATCTATTCTGACCATAGATCTACCACATACCAGACACTATTACAGGACCTAGCAAAGCAGAAGTCCTTGTCCCTGCGGAACTTATCTTCTAGTGACACAGAGCATAAAGCAAATACATTACCACTTTGCATAATTTAAGGTGATAAGTGCTATGAAGAAAAATAAAGCAAAGTAAGTGGGCAAATTTATTGCTGTTCTAAAACAATTATGTTGGCTTTCTCTTGACTCTTAAATCAATATATAGGGTGGCCCAAAAGTAGGCATACAGTATAGTATATTTGCATTTTGTTACATTGTTGATTACATTTATATTTGTTTAGAACTCTTTAAACTTGAATATGCTTGAGATATCTCCCATCAACATTGCAACATTCCTCAAATATGTCCAGTACACGGTGACAAAGAGTGTGACACAAATTCCAGTCTGTTGTGATGAATTTTATTGATTCAACTGTAAACTTACATTTAGGGCTACCCTGTATATATCAAACTTGATGGTATCAATTAAAAAAGCTTTTTATGCTCTTGCAAGGCATTAGACCCTGACAAGATGCACTCTTTTAGCACCCCAAAACTTTAAAACATGCCTCAGACTGATATTTGAGGAGTCACGGGAAACATGCAATCACATTCTCTAAGATACTATTTTCTAAGTCCAAGTGATCCAGAGACCAAAAATGTGCTAGAATGTAGGTGAAGTTTTCAAATCCAATCTCACCACTATCTTTATATAAAAGTGAAAATGACTTTGGAGGAAACAACATGGGCACAAATCAAATTTGAATTGTTTATATAGATGTGAAAGCGATGGTGACTTGTGGAGGCCTCAGGTCACAGGAGAGAGTGACAGTGACTAAGCTGAGAAACCAGTACAGGAAGAAAAGGCACTTTCATCTCTGCTATACAGCCAAGTCCAACCTGGAAGGCCATCTTAGTACTCCCTGTAGGATCCTACATTAGTCTTTCAAATTACTCATGGGCTGAGATCTAAATGTGCTGTCCAGTGGGAAGCCAGGATGGCTCAGCGGGTTTAGTGCTCTCTTTGCAGCCCCGGAGCCCAAGGATTGAATCCCGGGCCCGGTCCATGAGGACCCATATGCTGAACTTGGGTATGCCCCCAGTTCAGTTCTTGCCGGGGCCTATGCCAGAGGCTCCCGGCCTAGTTCCTGCCCTGCTCAGCCCCGTGCCCACCTGTGGAGTGAAACTATATGGAAAACTAATGCTGTCAACTATGGAAACTGCTCTCGGCCCTCCCTGTTCTTTCTGTCTCTCTATGTCTATCTCTTCCTCTGTCAAAAAACAATAAAAATAAATCTTTAAATGTGCTGCTCAACTCTGGGTGATGAACACATAATGTAACACATAGACAAAGTACTATAGAATTACATACCTTGAACATATGTAATTTTTACTAACCAATGTAACCTCAATAAATTTAACAATAAAAAAATTAAAATAAAATAAATGTGCTGCCCAGCTGAGTGCAGATGAAATGGACATAAGACCTAAGTCAAATGAACTAACAAACTGATTCTGAAATTATTTCTACCATATATCTTTGATAGAACAGGAGTTAGAGCAAAAAATATGTTTTGAGTTGCAGTTATCTTTGCTTTTATTCTCTATGCTTATGAATTGTTGTAAATTCATTCTATAGTGAATCAGTTATAAGGAACTACTTGTGTAATAATTAATATTTACTTTCTATCAGAATGCCTATAGTCAGAATTGATAGGACAGGCTTGCTTATTTATTTTTTTCTTTTAAGTTTTATTTTATTATTGTTTTGAAAGGAGAGAGAGATACAGAGACAGAGAGAGAGAGAGACAGAGAGAGACAGAGAAGAGGGGAGGTCCCAGGCAGTCTCCATAGTTGTACATCATTAGTTGTGACATGGTTTCATTCCACACAGGTGGGCATGGGCTGAACCAGGGGCCTCCTTCATGAGAGCTGAAAACTTGCAGCACTGAGCCATCCCAATGGTTACTAGTTGCTTGCTCCACAGTCAGCACATGGGTTTGCAGTGGCCAGGCAGGGAATAAAACCCCAGACCTCACGACTGCAAGGCAAGCAAGCTCTCAACTGCTGCGCTATCTCAGCATCCCATAGGCCTGCTTATTTCAAAAAATGGGAGATGTCATTGTTGATGGCCATAATTTGGCAACAGCAAAGAAAGCTGAGTTTAATTTTAGTTATACATTTAAAAAGAGAGAGATAAATGTAGGTAGACTAGTAGATATTTAAGTCAGATTTTTTGACATCATAAAGAAGGATTTTACAAATAAATCAATTTGACTCTCTGATAAATGAAGGTTAAAAGGAGTATTGGAACCTATTGACATCTTTTGTTTTTGTTTGTTGTTGTTGTTTTTTTTTGGAACAAGCAGTACTACTTTATCTCATTGAGAGGCCTGATAGTATATTGGTTATCGGGATACATTCACGCTAGATTACAGAGTTGGAAACTTCATTCCATTTTTCACCAACAGTGGGGCCACAGATAAGTTTCTTAACCTCTATCTGCTTCATCCTTCTTTTTTTTTTTCATACAAAAAATAGAGATAATAATAGTACCTACTTAATAGGGCTGTTGTATATTAAAGGAATTAATCAGCAAAATGTACCTAGGAAACTGTTAAATAAATTACTACTATGAGTACTAATCATTATTACCTTTATTACTCATGCCATACAACATAAGAGTGACTATTTTGAAATCCCAGGACTCAACAGCATAAAGAAAATAAATTCAGAGACAAACAGAAAGAAAACTAGTATATCAATAGCACTAATGAATAAGGAGAATTTAGAGAGGGAATTCCCTAAACTGTTGGGTTTTATTAAATGAAAGTGTTAATCTCAAAGGAGCCAAGACCAATTAAAGGAGAAGTGATGTTATATGGCTCCATGGGAGAGACAAGCACAATTGTTTGTTCTCAGCTACCCTTCTTCTTAAGGTACAAGTAAATGACAATTGTGCTTTGTACCTATTCAATTAAGTATGGGAAAAAAATGCTTTCTTGTATTTGATTTCAGATTGACTTCTCCAATACCTTTAATCTTTATAATATAGCACAATCCCAAGGCCTATCAATTAACATTATTACTTTGGAAAGCTCCATATTCTATCTCATGTTTCTGTTTTTCTAAATGTGAATATACAGCCTCTATAAAGCTATACTTAAATTCACATTCAGCAAGAAAGGGATGAAAATCAGAGGAAGCACCTATTGTCACCAAGTTTCTTACATATACTTTACATGAATGTGTTTAATTCCTACAAGTGCACTTTGAGATGCCCATTATCATTCTTGGAATACTGGGAAATTAAGTAGCTTGCCAAAGATCATAATAGAATACTTTCATGATGCCTGTTCTTTTGATTGAACGGGTTTGTTGATTGTAAATACAGTAACTTTCACTCAAAAGCAGTTATTCAAAGAATATAGATTTTTAGAATCAGAAACTGTCACTTCATTATTTAATAACTATTTATTTGTCAAGTCATTTAACCTTTTTGATCTTTACTTTCTACTTTATTAAATGAGGTAAAGGCCAGCTGCCTACATCAAAGAATTTATGAGGATTAAGTGTGATGATGAATAGAAAAGGCTTCAGAATCAGACAGCTCTGGTTTCAATTCCCTTCTTTACTTGAGAAACTTGGCCAAGTTATCTCAACTTTCTGCACCTAAGTGTTCTGATCTGCAAAACTGGTTGAATGGTGCCTTCTTTGAAAGTGTAGTAAGTGTTCTGATCTGCAAAACTGGTTGAATGGTGCCTTCTTTGAAAGTGTAGTTTTTAAGGTATAATAAACACATAATGAACCTAATCTGAATACTAGAACACGATAAATAACTTTTAGATGGTTATGGTTAATATAACTTTTAGGATTAAAAATAATTATACATGTAACTCTAAGGGGCTCAGTCTACTCCTAACCCTATATAATTATTTAAAAAATGTAAATTT
>PVKE010032210.1:0-18573 GCA_004027555.1 Craseonycteris thonglongyai
CTATATGCTGAACTAGGGAGTGCCCCCAGTTCAGTTCTCACTGGGGCGAGACCCTGGCCCAGTTCCTGCCCTGTGCAGCCCCACGCCTACCTGTGGAATGAAACTACGATATGTGGAAAAACCAATGATGTGCATCTATGGAGACTGTTCTGGGCCCTCCTCCTTCTCTCTGTCTCTGTATCTCTCTCTCTCTCTCTCTCTCTCTCTCTCTCTGTATCAAAAATGCTTAATTTCCCTAGTGATTAAAAAAATAATACAAAAAACAAACAAACAAACAAAAAACCCAATGAAATACCAAATTGTGGCTGTCAAATTAGGAAAAGAAGTTTTTTCTTTTATGTTTTTTAATTGTTAAATTTGTTGGGGGTGATATTGGTTGGTAAAAATTACATAGGTTCCAGGTGTACAATTCTACATTACATCATTTATGGGAAAAATGTTAAAGATTGATTATTTCCAATGAAAACAAGAATAGGAGAAAAACAGTTCTCTCATACAGTATTGGAGCAGTGTAGATTGGTACAATTTCCTCTTCGGAGAGCAATTTAGCAGCTTTGAAAGGTTTAAGTATATAGGCCATTGACACAATTAAGTCTATCTCTTGAAATCTATGCTACAGAAAGAATAGAGACATGTATCTTAATGTTCATCACAGTATTTGATGTAGTGAAATATGGGAAATTATCTAACTTTCCATCAGTGGAGGATGATTGAATAAATTATACCATAGTCATACTCGTACAATGGTAGTCAATAAAGGTAGATCTGTTGTATAAACCTGAAAAAGTATCCCTGATTTATGAATGGGTTAAAAAGCAGGTTCTATAACAATCTGATCCCATTTCTAATGATATAAACATATTTGTATATACATTCATATATTCACAGATATGTATGCGCATAGGAAAAGTTTTGGGAGGATACATACCTATTATCGGTGGTTACCCTTAGGGAGTAGACATAGGGCAGATGGGAGAGGGGCTTTCATTTTGTGCTTCCTATTGTTTAGATTTTTTCCAGGAGCAGTTCATCCTTTTTGCACAATATTTGTAATTCTTAAACCAGTGAAAATAAATAAAAGGAAATAAAGCAACAAAACTACAGCATTCTTTCCTTGTTGAAGGAGGAGAACTTTGATATTCAACTTTGTTGTGTAACAAAAGAACACTGAGAACAGAAACAGATGTCCCTTATTCAAGCATAGAGGAGGAAGCTAAAATGGAAAACTGTTTTAAGAAAAAAGTTTTTAAAACAAAAATAATATTTTAGTATTTAATCTACACAAGCACACATGGCTTACATTTTGCAGCAAATCATTTTATAAATGTAGAGGAGAAACGGAACTTGTTCATTTTACCACTATGAACAAAAAATACATTTGATAGCCATACACATTCCACCAAATAGAAAGTGTCCAAGAAAAGATACATAAAACAACACAATGAAAAGTATTTCTCAAACAGACCAAGATTATAAATAATTAAATGAGAAAACTTTTAGGTTGAATAATAGAAAATTGCCATTTTTATAAGTAAAAAATTGTAGACAATCAGTAGTTTATATTGTTCAACCAAATGTATAGGAAGGTTTCTACAAGCATTATACAAGCCTTTGAGAAAATAACAAAAATAAAGTTTAAAATCTCAAGTTTTGCTTTCACATTTTTATATTTCATGAAACTTTATGGGACAAACCTGAGACCCCTCACTGTTTTCCAGACAGGGAAACTAATTTTTTCATAATAAGTTACAATTATAAAGGTTAATATTTGAGGGCATCATTCAGATGTCTTTTGTGCCTAATTAGTGTTCAAAGCTGAAAGAAATAAAACAATTTTTTAAAGATTTTATTTTTTATTGTTTTTGACAGAGATGAGAGAGACAGAGAGAGTGGGAGAGCCCAGAGCAGTCTCCATAGCTGTACGTCATCAGTTTTCAACATGATTTTGTTCCACACAGATGGGTGGGGGCCTCACAGGGTGGGAACCGGGGGGCCTCCTGCATGGGAGGCACGCCCCCAGCTATGGGACCTTCCGTGTAGGGGCCTCCTACATGGAAGCTTGCCCCATTATGAGAAGCTTACCACAGTTTAGCATAGGAGTTTGCACAGGCCTGGATTTGATCCTTGGTCCCCAGGGCTGCAAAGCAAGTGCTTAACCTGCTGAGCCAGCCCGGCTCCCCCAGAAAACAATTAAAATTTTTTTCTTTCATGAAACTCTGGTATTTAAAATGAAGAGATAAGATTTAGAAAAAACTTTTTCATTGACAGCTAAACTCTGAACCAATCTCTAGGTAAATGAAAAAAGCAAAAATTCAGATTTTTCCAAACCTACATTTATTTATTTATTTATTTATTTATTTATTTATTTATTTATTTATTTATATTTTTGAACTGAACTGGGGGCCTCACTGCATTCGGGAAGCACACTCCAGTTCAGCATGTGGGTCTGCCTGGGCCAGAGCTGGGATTCGATCCTCGGTCCTCCGGACTTCAAAGCCTGCGCTTAACCCGCTGAGCCATCCTGGCTTTCCCTAAATTTATTTTTTTAGAGCAAAGGAAAACAAAAACCCTCTTAGCTGTATACAAATGAATTATTTAAAAATGATGACCTGTTCAGGATGCTGGGATAGCTCAGATGCTGAGCGCTTGCCTTGCAATCTCGAAGTCTGGGATTTGATATCTGGCCTGACCTGTGCAAACCCATATGCTGAACTGCAGCACAACTGGTAACAGCCAGGATGGCTCGGAGGTGAAGGTTCTCACCTCCCATGTGGGAGGCCCCCAGTTCTGTTCCCGCCCTGTGCGGCCCCATAACCACCTGTGTAGAATGAAGCTGTATCACAGCAAATGATGTACAACTATGGAGTCTGCTCTGGGTCCTCCCTCTTTCTCACTCTCTCTCTCACACCTCCCAAACAATTAAAAAAAAAAGTTTATAAAAAATAAAAGTATGACCTGTAGATAATTGTAAAATAGTCTTTTCCTCACATAAACAAGAAACTTCAAATATGGATTAGTTTGTTTCATTAAAGCTAAGATTCTATCTACAGAAATTTCTACATTTTGAAGCATAAATCCACAACTATTGTTCCTGTTCTAATATCAGATAGTGTGCATCACTAATGATTCTACCCTGACTTGATAAAAAAAAATTTTCATTGAAAATAACAGGTATACAGTCAAAATAGCTGAAGCAGGAAAAAAGAAAAAGAAAAGAGAGGGAAAGGTGAAGGTAGTTGTTGAAAGACTATAAATATTTTGCTGCATTCTTCTCTTTCTGTAGACCACTTTTCTCAGCTTTTTCATATGTGTGGCAAGGGCTTGCTACCTGAGTTCAGGTGCTAGCTACTACTGATTAGCAGTAGCACCTCTGAATGCAACATTCCGAGTTTCTTGGAAGAAAGAATCTGATTGACCCAGCTTGATGTGTTTATTCCTCACCTAATCAACTGTGGGTAAAATCTCATAGACTAAATATGGCTGTAGGATTTGGTCCTGTGATTGGGAGGCTGAAGGTCTGTGTGTGTGTGTGGCAGGGCGGATAAGGGAGGTGGTATAGTCATAGCCTTATACACCCTGATCTTAGAATTCTCTCGGAATTTCCAGATTTACAATATTCCCATCTACAAAACATTCTGAAATACATGTATGTATGTCCATTTGATCCAGTCTGTGATTGTATTATTTGTAATGTTTGTATTACTACTGGTTCATATTACAAATACATGTATCAAAAACAAATTGTTAAGAAAAGTATATTGAAAACTAAGATAGGTTGTAAACTTTCAGAACAAAGTAGCCATGCCTTTATTTTTTATTTTTATAAAAATAATTAGTGTGGTAGGCTGAATAAAGATATCTAACCTTATACTGAACTTTGCAGAAGTGATTAAATTAAGGATTTTGAGATAGGATAATTGTTCTGGATTATCTGTGTGGGCCCTAAATGTATTTTTTCTCTAAATATATTAGTCATAATTGTCCTTATAAAAATTATAAGAAGAAGAAAAATGAAGATTTTATTGCATAGAGGAGAAGGCAATTTAATTTTGAAAGCAGAGATTGGAGTGATGTTCTCAGGAGGCAAAAAAAGGCCCAAAATCAGGGAACACAGGGAGCCGCTAGCAGCTGAACAAAGGCAGAAGGAGCCGGCTTCGCCAACACCGTAACGGGGATCAGTGAAACTCATTTCGGACTTCTGACCTCCAAAACTGTAAAAGAAGAAGTGTGTGTGTTGGTTTAAGCCACAAGTATGTAATTCACAGCAGCCGCCACAGGAAACTATAATATAATATAGTGAGCATGTAAAAATCATTGTGTTAGGACTTAAAACTTGTTTATCATAGTGCTTGACTCAAAACTGGTTCCCATATATGGTTTCCTTTCCTTTAATACAAGATAGTCTTTGTTTTGAGAAAATTTAATAAACATGCTCTTTATTTTACAAAGGTTTTTGAAAATATGAGCCATTAGCTTTGTGTGGGCTTTGACATTCATTTTCTTGCCTAATCTCCTTTTGAGAGCTACACTCATTCATTGATTCATTAACTAATGTATACTCAGCATCTACTCTGTGCTAAACGTTCAGTTCACAAAGATTTACGAAAGATTAGCCGTGTGGTATGCTTTATGTGGGATACCACGGCTGAATAGCAGACATAGACCATGCCCTCACAGTCTAAAAAGATAATGAAATCATAGATTACACTAATGTGTGAGGTACATTAAGATTCGGAGAAGTACAGAATGTTATAAAAGTGCATAGTGAGCAACTCACCTTCTATGAGACAGGAAGGGAAGGCCTCTCAGAGTAAATCATAGATGAGTAGAGACAGGGTCAGGGCCCTGGGAATACAGGGATGAAATAACACAGTCCCTGCCCTCAGGAAGCTTATAGTTAAATAGGGTTCTAGGCCATGTAAACTAAAAACCTCCACCCAATGTGATAAGAGCTAAAATGAGGGCTCTACTCCTATAGGAGCAGTACGGAAGATAGAGACCTTGACCAGATCTGTGCTGGGGTGAAGGTATAGGAAAAGTTCCCATATTTTAATCGAGTCTTAAAGGTAGTGTAGACTTCAGTCAGATGGATAAGGAAGTGGGAAGGATGGCCTAGGGTGAGGGAGAAGTGTGGCACTGCAGGGTATGTCACAGAAATGCTGCTGCCCAATAGGCAGGTGTTAGCTACATGTGACTATTCATCCTTTTTATCATAAAAATTTGATTATAAGGGGGAAGCCGGGATGACTCAGTGGGTTAAGCACTCACTTTGCAGCCCAAGCAACTGAGGATCGAATCTCGGTTCTGGTCTGTGAGAACCTATATGATGAACTGGGGTGTGCTTCCCATGTGGGAGGCCCCCAATTTGGTTCTTGCCGCCCCTCCACCCCCTGTTGGGCCCCTGGCTCAAGGGAGTATGCCTTCCATGTGGGAGGCCCCCAGCCAAGGTCCCACCCTGTGCGGCCCCCGCCCACCTGTGTGGAATGAAACCATGTTGAAAACTGGTGACATACAACTATGGAGACTGCTCTGGGCCTTGCCCCTTCTTTCTGTCTCTGTTTCTCTGTTTTTGTTAAAAAACCATAAAATAAATCTTTATAAAAAAATTGAAATTTGATTATAAAAAGTTTCAAACATAAAACAAAGTTGAAAGGATATTACTGTAAATGCCCATATACTGCTTCCCAGATCCTATTATTAATATGTCTGTGCTATTTTATTACATATCTATCTGAACAACTTTCCAAATACTAAGAAAAAGCAGTAGGTGCTAATAAGGATATTTTTAGGCTATAATAACTTACAATTTTTTGTAGTTCTTTCCAATGAAGTCCACTGGAATCAAAGGTTATATGAATATAATTTTTATCAGATCTCAAATAAAAAAATCAGAGGTATATTTGTGGTGTTAAATAAACAAAGGAAAATATAACTATAGAAAAATATAATCTGGGATGCCGGGATAGCTCAACAGGTTGAGGGCTTGCCTTGAAACCGCGGAGTCCGGGGATCGAGCCCTGGCCCTGGTCCATGCAGACCCATGTGCTAAGCTTCGGCTGGGATGGTGGTAAAGGTTCTTGTCTCCCATGAGGGAGGCCCCCAGTTCAGTCCCCACCCTACCTGGCCTCACATCCACCTGTGTGGAATGAAACTATGTCACAGCTAATGATGTGCAACTATGGAGACTGCTCTAGGCCCTCCTTCTCTCTCTCTCTCTCTCTCTCTCTCTCTCTCTCTCTCTCTCTCATCTTCCCTCAAACAATAAAATAAATCTAAAAAAAGAAAAATATAATCTATAGGCTATATAATTGCTTTCATCTATCAAAAAAAATGCCTCTTGTTTTCTGGTTGCTTGTTTTACTTTGTTACAACTGTAAAAGGGTTTATACTAATTAGGAATACTAGGTCTGTGATTTAAATTACAGTTGGTGGTCTAAATTTCCCCAAGTCAACTGATAATTGGATTTCTGGTTTCTAGATTTTTATGAAACTTATGCTGTCAAGTGTTCTTAGGATTTTAAAAGTTTTATATAGTTCTTATGATAATTTAAATACGCTATTAAGAATCTGTTTTAAATATGCATCATACACTTAAAGAAAATGAAAAGATGTGCTGAGAAATAACCTCTCTCTTATAAATGAATGCTTTGCTAATGCATATTCCATGTCGAGAAGGCTTTAGAAATGAAGCATTTCTGGGAATATATGAGATCTGATTTGGAACCATGCCTTAGTTCAATTGTTCCAAACTGTGGTGAATATAAGAATAACCTGCAGAGCTTATAAAAATGCAGATCTGATTTGATCTTCCAAATTCTAATCAGTAGGTCTAGGATGGGGTCCAGAATCTGTATTTAAGGCAAAGGATGCAAACAGCACAAGAGCACTTTCAGCGGAACTACTGAGCGAGTCCCAATTCTGTGGCGCTCAGGTTCCACTGAGTATTTATTAATCCATTTGGACAAGATACTCATGGACTTTTATTGAGCACTTATTGTATATTACTATTAGTACTATGAGGACAGATTATTTGAAATAACCCTCCTGCTAAAAGCAACTAAAAATGCTAGATGAAATATGTTTTAAACACTTTTCTTAAAAACATCTTACCATTAGGTAAGAAATGATCAGGCCAAAATCTAAGGGAAGGGAGGAATCCTGAGAGTAGCTGAGAACCAAAGCTGCTACTGCTCTGAGGGTGTTTGCTGAAAGGGGGAAAATGAGGAGCAGTTTTCATAGTCTTGGCTATGGGGGCATCAAATGGGAAACCCTCCTCCAATAAAGCTGAGGCTCAAAAGGGCTAGACCCTGGGGAAGGACGACCCAGAGCACTTCTCCCCACCCTCACTGCTAGAGTAAACAAGGAAAATTACTCTGCTTCTGAGCAGTTGGAAGAGGACTCTTCTACGCATGAGAATTTGTGGTCACAAGGTGACATTTGTGCGTTTTTTCAGCTCATATTTAGATCACCTGAGTAGTGCAAAACTGTTACATCATGTAAGCGGAAGGGAGATGGATGGTCAATCTGGAGGCTCATAGAGTAAGAACCTGCCATGGGGTCTCCAGCCTAAACCAGAGTAAACAGTGCCTGACATTTGCTTCCCACCCTCCTTTCTGTTAGCAAAATGATAGTTCAATTGCTCCAGCAAGAAAGGTAATCAGTGTAACTCACCTGGCTCTGATTTCTTGCTCAAGTTCTTGCTCAGTAACCTGATTAAAAATTTACTTCTTGAGGTTGCCGGGATAACTCAGTGATTGAGTTCTTGCCTTGCAACCAAGAAGTCCAGGGTTTGATTCCTGGCCCAACCCATACAACCGGATTTGCTGAACTGCTGCGTAGCTAGTAACCACAGGGGTGAGTCAGCAGCAAAGGTTCTTGCCTCCCATGTGGGAGGCCCCCGGTTTGGTTCCCTCCCTGCACAGCCCCACATCCACCTGTGTGGAATGAAACTACATCACAACTAATGATGTATAACTACAGAGACTGCTCTGGGCCCTCCCCACTTCCTTCTCTCTCACCTTCTCTCAAACAATAATAAATAAATAAAACTTACTTCTTATAGAGATATTTCTGCAGGCTCAGAATGTATTAGTGAATGACTATCAGAATTTTATGATACTATAGTTCTATAAATTGATATTCTGCTTTATATGCCAGTCTTTTGAGTTCAGTGGTTTGAGTCTGTTCCCTAGACACTACTTGTTTCTGGGTGTTCTGGAAAAAATAGTTTCTTAACAAAAATGCACAGACACAGTCAATAGTTTAGTGGTTACCTGAGGAAGGGGGTGTGTGGGTGGGGCTCAAATATATGGTGATGAAAAAAGAAATGACTCTGGGTGGTGAGCACGTAATACAACACATAGACGAGATACTATGAAATTGTACACCTAGAGCCTATGTCATGTAATGACAGCAATGTCACCCCAAAAAATTTAACAATAAAAATTAAATTAAAATAAAATAGTTTCTCAGCTGCAGGGCTGAAAACTGTACCCTGCCTGGGAAGTCCTGTGAGAGTCACTGACATGCTGGTCAGTTTGCCCCGGAAGCAATGAAGTCAGACCACCAATCCATTCCTTCTGAACACCTATAGGACCTTTCCCCCCAACTTATAGACACTCCTTATCGTAACTTGTATGGTTCTGATATTCAAAAGAAGTACCTAGGGGAAAGCCGGGACGGCTCAGCGGGTTGAGCGCTCGCTTTGAGGCCACGAGGACCGAGGATCGAATCCTGGCTCCGGCCCAGGCAGGACCCACGTGCTGAACTGGGGAGTTCCCACAGTTCGGTTCTCTAGCTGTCTCTGACTCTGTCTCTCTCTCTATCTGTCAAAAAAGTAAAAAAAAAAATAGAAATAAATATGCACTGAAGATAAAATAATTACTCTCTATAAATATAAAAAAAGATATAAAAAAAAAAAAAAAAAAGAAGTACCTAATTGTCTTCCGAAGACGCTCTACAAACCAAGAGTGAATCAGTTTTGCTGTCTCTGGAAAGAGCACTGTCCTAGGTGTCAGAAGAAGTAGGTTTATATTCTACCTCTGCAACTTACTAGCTTGGTGGCTGTGGGCTGGTTAGACAATTTCATCATTTATTAAATGAGGGTGATAATATTTACCTTATAGTATAATCATGAAAATGAAATAGAATAAAATACATGAATATGTCTACCATTGTTGCTTGACATTTCATAATAAATGTTAGTTTCTTTCCTTGCTTCCTTCTACTATTTTTTTTTAAGATTTATTTTTATTTTTTTGAGAGAAGGTGACAGAGAGAGAGAGAGAGAGAAGGGGGAAAGGCCCAAATCACACTCCATATTGTGCATCACTAGTTGAGACATGGTTTCATTCCACACACAGGTGGATGTGGGGCTATGCGGGGCGGGGACAGAGCCAGGAGGCATAGGGGGCCAGAACCTCTGCTGGGAGCTTACCAGTTGCATTGCAGTTCAGCATATGGGTCTGCAGGGACGTGGGCTGGGACTCGAACCCTAGACCTCTCAATTGCAAGGCAAGTGCTCAACCTGCTGAGCTATCCTGGCACCCCCCTTCTACTATTTTCTAATAATACAGTGACATTTTATAATTCCCCCCCTCCTCCAATCAAGTTTGTATGTGGAATGGCTGATGGTTAGTTTGCTACTGGTGATAATCACAGTAAGGAGAAGGGTAATATAGAAAAATTAGTACCAGCTTTCTCAAGGAAATTTGACTTTCTGGATTTTTTACCCTTGCCCTCCCAAAAAGAATAAAGGAGACTGCAAAGAAGATTGAGAACTAGTGACCATAGAAGTATGAGGAAAGGCAATGGAGGGTGATGCCCTAGAAGCCAGAGGAAGAAGAAATTTCAAAGGGGGAGTGATCAGCATGTTGTAAGGGTCAAATCAGTTCAAATGTTGTAGAGAAATCAAGTAAAATAAAAATGGAGACTTTTCCATTTGACTTAGAAAGTTGGAATCCATCGGTGACTTTAGCAATGGCATTTCAGTTAAACTGGGTAGGAAATCAGTTTACAACAGGTAGAAGAGAGAGAGGGAGGAAAGGAAGTAGACCAAGAGTTTGGACAAATGTTTCCAAGTCTGGCTATCAAGGGAAGGGTAAAAGTAAGTAAGTCAAGAGATGTAGTGAACACGGGGTTGAGAACGTTTGTTTGCTTAGGTGGGAGTGAACTATACAAGTTAAAGTACTGGATGGATCAGAAACAATAAAGAGGGGAAAGCCGGGAAATTCCTAGGGAGGCAGAAGAAGATTAGGTGGAAAAGAAAACTTTAGAAGCAGGGCTACCTATTTCACTGTCACAGGGAACGGCAGGGTGCAGACACCGGTTTACATAGATTTGGAGCCAGGAAGTTGAGGGGAAAAGTGACCGGAGAAACATCACAAGGTAGCAGAGCAGCACTGAGTGCCCAGCTAAAAGTGTTCACTCTGCATGTGTACTGGAACCAATGTGAAAGCGCTGTGGTTTTCTTCAGGCAGAGTAGAGGGAATAGTGGGGTTTTCCCATTGTTTGCACAACAATGTGCTGGTAAACATTTCACAACTGCTTTAGGGGGTGCAATGAGAGAAAAGCCCTGATTTGTATCCATAGTGTAAACACTTCCGCCAAGTCAGACTTCAAGCTACCAATGTGACATCCCTGAACTCAGTCTTGGGAAGAGAAGCACAGTGGCACACTATTATGTAGTTTACCAGCCTTGCAGATACAATAGATTTAACCTTAAGTGCACAGAAAGTAGTAAAATGGAGCAAAGTAATTCGGGAGTGAGAGGGTTTGAGATGCTGGGATAGCCCAGTGGTTGAACACTTGCCTCAAAATCTTGAGGTCCAAGGTTAGATTCCCCACCTGGGCCCAGCCAGGCCCATACACTGAACCTTTGTCACTGCCAGGACCGCTCAGTGGCAAAGGTTCTCACCTCCTATGTGGGAGGCCACCAGTTCAGTTCCCACCCTGCATGGCCCCACATCTTCCTGTGGGGAATGAAACCATATCACAACTAATGATGTACAATGTGGAGGCTGCTCTGGGCCCTCCCCACTTCTCTATCTCTCTCACCTTCTCTTGAACAATAAAATAAATCTTAACAAAATAAAAAGAAGTGATAAGATTTGATTATTACCTTTGTTTTTATATAATTTTCTTAATTATCAGTTTATACGTTTTCATTTTTAATCATAACTATTTTAATACCTGATGTGCAAAATTCCTGAAAACTGAGCAATCAGCTCTCTTGAAACAGCACAAGCTAGCTCCAGCATCCCCCAGTTGTAGGAAACCAGGTTGAAAGGGCCTACAGTAGGGAACTGGGTAGGACTGGGGGCGGGGAGGGAGCTGAGGCATCAATGACATGAGGGCCTTCCTGGGGACTCTGCCACGCCTGGCAGAGAAAGCTGAGTTCACTAGGAACCAGACCTGGAAATGACTGAAGAGTTTGACAGGGGCTGTTAGGTGGGACATGAATCAAGGGTGGAACAGTTCAGTATTGAAATAGTTACCAAGTTTGTATTTCTTTTGTGACTGATTCTAAGCTTCCTCTCCCTGTACTGTAGACAGCCCACTCGAGTCTGAGGGAACCGTCTGCCACAGCCTCCGGGAGAGCGCTGTAGTGGCAGAGCAGGAGAGTGAGTGTGAGTCCAGGGGCAGGGAACCAAGGCCCCACGGATAACACCAGCAGAAAGTCACCTCTGGTGTGAGTCTTGCTGTCCACAGCCTCCCTGAGCTGTGTTTTGTCACGGGTTGGCCGGCAGATACTTGGGAGCTCTTTTTGGTTCTAAAATGACACTATGGGAATAAATGCCTGTACCTAAGTTTTTTGTTCAAGTGGCTTACTAAATAACTGTAGACAAAGATCATTTCTTTAAAGATTTATTTTGTTTGACAGAGAGACAGAAAGAAGGAGGAGGGCCCAGAGTAGTCTCCACAGCCATACATCATCAGTTTCAACATAGTTTCGACATCGTTTTATTCCACCCAAGTGGATGTGGGGCCACACAAGGCAGGGACTGAACTGGGGGCCTCCTGCAGCTGGAAGCATGCCCTGGGTGGGAACCAAACGGGGGCCTCCCACATGGGAAGCATGCCCCAGTTTGGCATATGGGTCCACATGGGGTGGGGCTGGGACTCGATTCCCAGACCCCGTGGCTGCAAGGCAAGCACTCAACCCGCTGAGCCATCCTGGCATCCCCCAAAGATCTTTTTTTTAAGTTTTTGCATAAGGTACAAGAATAATTTTACTTCAGTTCTGTTCAGTACACTCTTCTAGTACTGGAAAGTCACTTTCCATAGAGAGTTCATTCATTAATGGAGTCAGTTTGGCTTTTATAATCGTGACTGTGTAATTTAGAGTCATGTTTGAGGTGAGATACCTCAGCAAGCAGTATTTTCATCCTTTTCAGAGAAGATGTTTTAGAGAGTAGCTGTATTGTTAACATCTCTGTTTATTAATGTTGTACCTGTTCAGGCTACAGTTGCAATTACAAAGATGTTTAGAGATTTTATTATGTTTGATCAGGTTTTATAAACAGTAAGAAGAAAAAGAAGAAGACCTGGGGGAAAATAGTAAATTTATTAACAAGAAAAAAGACATGTGCTAGTACAGCAGTTTTCAAAACCATAAAGTTACAGGGAGAGGTGAGAAGGTTGGGTTTGGGGAGGTGGGGGGCACCGCAAACATATAGTTGCTAAGACCAAATGTTAAAAAAAAATACCAGTCACTGCCATCATCATCTCATAGAAGAACACATTTTAATACAAGATAAACAGTAAGAAAATAGTTTTTGAATGAAAGCCACTCATTTAAGAAAATATATTTAGTTTATGAGAAAACTCAAGCATATTGATTTTATTTTTCTCATATAGGGCTTACTTAGTCGGGAAAGTATTTTCAGAAACCACTGTAGGACACTGATATTTGAGGGTTTTCAAAATTTTAGTAATTCTGGGGATGCCAGGATAGCTCAACAGTTTGAGTGATTGCCTTGCAGTCACAAGGTCCAGGATGGAATCCTGGCCCCAGCCTCTGCAGCCCCATATGCTAAACTGGGCACGCCTCCCATGTGGGAGGCCCCCAGTTTGGTTTCTGCCCCATGTGGCCCCACATCCACCCGTGTGGAATGAAACTATTTTGAAACTAATAATGTACAACTATGGACACTGTTCTGGACCCTTCCCTTCTCTCTCCCTCTCTCTCTCTCTCTCGCAATAAAATAAACTTTAAAATAGTGATCTTCTACCTAAAAATCTTTAATATCCTGCTGTGAAATGAAAGAAATAGAAAGGAAAGAGGCAGTGTGTGATGTTTGTAGTTTAAAAAGGCAGTTTTCTTTAAAAAGTAAAAAGAACTATTGGCATTTTTCATGGCTGTGATAGGAAGAAGAAGGATGTGGTTGGGGGCAGAATTATGATTATGAGTACCATGGTCCAACAAAATGGGGAGAGCATGGTTTTCAGAACATGGCCAGGGCTAAACAATAAAACATCTAAAAAAGAAATAAAGAACTCTATCTCATTCACAATAGCATTAAAAAAAATACTGAGGAATATATTGAACCCAGAAAGGAAAAGACCTGTACCATGAAAACCGTAAGACTGTGATGGAGACACAAACAAAAGAAAAGATATCCCATGTTTATGGATCAGAAGAATTTATATTTTAAAAATATCCATACTACCCAAAACTCTCTGTAGATTCAATACAATCCCTAGTAAATTTCCAATGGCATTTTTTTCACAGAAATATAGAAAATATCCAGACAGCCAAAGTAATCTTGAGAAAGCTAGAGGCATCATGCTTCCTGGTTGCAAATTATACTACAAAACTATAGTAATTAGAACAGTATTGTACCAGCATAAAAACAGACAATTAGACCAATAGAGCAAAATAGAGAGCCCAGAAATAAACTCCCACATATACGGTAAACTAATATTTGATAAGGAAGCCAATAACAGTCTCCTGGGTAAACTAGTCTCCTTAAAAAAATGCTTTTGGGAAAACTGGATAACCATGTGAAGAAAAATTAAATTGGGCCCCAATTTTACACCACTCACAAAAATTAACTCAAAATGGATTAAAGACTTACGCATAAGACCTGATACTGTAAAACTCTTAGAACCAAAGATAGGGAAGAAGCTCCTGACATACCTCGTAGGTCTTGGAAATGGTTTTTGGATATGACACCAAAAGCAAAAACAACAAAAGCACAAATCAACAAGTGAGACTACATCAAACTAAAAAGCTTCTGCACAGCAAAGGAAACCATCGACAAAATGAAAAGGTAACCTATGGAAAGGAACAAAATATTTGCAAGCCATACATTGGATAAGGGTTTAACATCTAAGCCACACAAATAACTCATACTATTCATAATCCAGGACTAAGGTGGGAGATATCCTTGAATGGGCTTCTCATTTGGACTATGGCTGAAGAACCAGCATTTTCTATTTACCTCAGAGATTTGTTCTGAGGACTAACAGTGATAACCTATGTAAGGAAGTTTGAATGGCACCTGCACTTATTATTACATCTTAGTATTTGCAATCCTGTTGGCCATCTGCTCAGTTGCTCCATGGCATAGTTCAGCTCATGCAGAGCCATTGTATTTCTAAGTAATGAGAGTGAAGCATTTCAATTAGAAAAGGCATAGACTACTGCTGGTCACATTTAGTATTTCTTGAGAGCTTATTAAATATCAGTCCTTATGCTTAGTGCTTTGCAATCTTCATCTAGTTTATCCCTCATAAAGTGAGTACCATCATCATCCCCACTGTATTTGTGAGGAAACTAAGGCACAGTGAGATCAAGTAACTTACCCAAGGTCCCGCAGTCAGTACGTATCAAAGTCAGTATTCAAACCGGACAGTCTCTTCCAGAGTCTGAACTTTCTGCCACGAAATTAGTTAGAATAGTGAATGGTTAAGCAGGACGTGGCCTTGGAGAGCATCTTGGCTCTCCCCCCTCATTTTACAGATGGGAAACTGAGGCCCAAGCAAATGAAGTGATTTCCCCAGGATTGCAAATCTTGTCAGATGCACAGGAAGGACCCGAACCCAGAACTGCTTTCATGGCAGTGATTTCCCTACTACTCCACTTCATGGTGATATTTTTCTAGACTAATTTCATTAGCATCAGTGGAAATGCTATCTTCAGATTCCTTTTGCCTGATTAAAAAATGGTCAGAGACACTGAATAGATATTTTCTCAAAGAAGACATACAGGTGACTAACAGGCACGTGAAGACATGTTCGACATCACTAATCATCAGCAAAATGCAAATTGAAGCCACAATGAGGTATCACCTCACACTTGTTAGAATGTCTATCAAGAAGATAAAAGTGTGGAGAAAAAGTAACGCTCGTGCACTGTTGGTGGGAATATAATTTTGTTCCACCACCACGGAAAACAGTATGAAAGTTCATTAAAAAATTAAAAATACAGTAAGTCTTCACTGAACACTGTTGATATATTCTTGGTACAGTTTGGAGACTCATGTGGACCATTCTCTAGTGTGTGTTGCCATCATATGTAATGATCGCGAACATTCTATTTGTTCTAGAAAACATGTGCCTCAGTGATAAGGTACAATGATAGAGAATGCCTGACCCAAGAAAATAAGTATCACATGATATATGTTTTTTAAAATGAGGGTTGCAGCTTAGGTCTATGCCATCTTGTAATAATTTCCCCAAGAAACTCATTAAGCATGGGTGTCAAGTTACAGGGCAGCAATGTATTTCACCAACAATTGAACTGGGTTCCTGGAAGGCCATTAAAATGAAACGAATAACCTAATCTCTGCAAAATCAGCACAGGATTCTAATTTACACTTATCAAAAAAACCATTTTCTATCCAAATTAACCAATCAGCAAGGCAATGTTAGGGCAATTATATTAGACAATGTTTCCAAGAGATTGAATTACATCAAATGAATCCCATGTTGGCTTTCATCTCCAGGCCAGGTATTTTCCAGGGGCCATGTGTTACGAATATTTGTGCTACATCTGGGTTTCCATAGACCGAAAGGAGTACTTGTAATCATAATATGCACTAAACATGTATACACGAGGTACCCGATAATGCCCAGTAGTAAACTATTTTGGAGCAATCCATTAGGAAAGGTTAAAGAGGCTAATACCAGTGTTGGGAAAGGAAGATATTCAACTGGCAGCAATGAAACATTAAAAAAAAAAATCTAGAACAAGTGGTAAAGTATAAGTAAATGAACAAATGAATACATGTAATAATCAGCAATGTGTCCAGAATGCTTTCCTAGCTCAATAGCTGAAAATCTTCACCAGCATCCCATCACATACACATAGAAATCCAAATCAAAACATGTTTTTTTCTCAGTAGGCACAATTCAATAATATATTTGAAATTAATAATTTGGCAACTTGATAGAAGCAGGGAGAAGCTAGCTAGCTCTGTCTGTCTAAGGAAAGGACAAGAAAGTACTGCACTCCACCTTTCTTCTTTTGAGTCAGAAGTTGTGGCTTTAACCATTCATGTCAGATGTGTCAGTGGGGGTTCCAGACTCACTTTGAGTATCGCTGGTTGTCCTGAGGTTTGGCACAATGTAATCCTTTCCCAGAAAGGAAAGGAATTCCATTATTTCAGTGCTTGATATGGGCTAGCAAGTTGGCTATGTGCTGTCTAATTTAATTCCCTTTTAACAGCTTTATTAGTAGGGAGATATTAGTAGATCAGTTTTACTATTGAAAAAACGAAGGCCCAGAGAATGGAAAGGATTAGTCTAAAGTTTCATGGCTAATTTCTACAGAGAACTCAGGCTTCTCAAACCATCCGAGTGCATTTCATACCCCTCGAGCTGACTCTCCTGGCACACAACCCAAGCAGTAAGAAACTTCTATAACATGTGATTCTTTGTCAGGAGAGCAAACCCAAATCAGTAGGAAATGGCTGCTTTTTGGAGGGGGCACAACACGAAAACAAAGAACTTCTCATTACTTTCAAGGAAGGTTTGGATTTAAATCCAGCTTTTATTAAGTACCTTGTATGACCAGACCCTGTGCTAGGAGTACCAAGGTTATGAAGCCTTACCAAGCGAGGTGTTTGTACAGTGCTGCCACTGTCAGCACACGGCGGCCAGTTCGCGAACGTGTCAGACCTCGTGTGTGGTGTTGCACCTTCAGGCTGACTTTCGAACTTAGCCCCTGTTTCAGATATGATCTTTGGTGGAGTAGTACTGGGGAAGCTGCCAATAGTTTTCCATATGTCCCCTTCTTAGGAGAAGTCACCCCTCTTTCTTGCACTCTAACCCTGTGATATAAATAGGGACAGCCATCTTCTTACACAGTTGCCTCCCTGGCCCCAGGAATTGGTTCAAGAGATTGGCACATGGTCCAAGCTGGAACCTCGCAACTCTTTCCGAGGATTTCTCTAAGTGGAGCTATCCAGAGTCACACACTTTCTCCCTTCTGGTCGTGGCCCTCTGAGGGTGTGAGCCGGGAGCCACCAGAGCCTTCCTTGAAGAGACAGAGTGACAATCCTGATGGTGCTGAAAAGCCTTTCCTCAGGCCAACTTGATTCTGCCCTTCCTTGATTTAGTTATGAGTCATTAGACTTACCTGTTTTCTTGGGCAAAAATTAGGGTTTTGTCTCATGTAATGAAAGAATTCTGACTAAATGTTAGCCTTTGTTTGTATACTTACCTGAAAGGGAGTATGCTATAATAGAAAGCATGCTGGACTTCAAATCATGTTAGAAACTTTGAGTATTATGAAACATTAAGCACCTCTTAGTGACATACGGTATTGGGGTAGAGTGTGAGAGAGAATTGTCCTGGAACCAAGTGGTTCATTCAGCCCAGCTCAGGGATTAGTCCTCATGCTGCCAGGACCCAGCTATAGGAGGATGATCTCACAGCCACGTTAAGAAGATCTGCTTCACGTGGCCCATTCCCCAGGGAGGCAGGGGGACCCATCTTCTGTGAACTTTAGGCCTATAGACATGGCAGAGCCCTTGCTGTCTTTTCAGGCACAGAGCTAACCCTGAGCACAGGTGTGACAAGTGCCAGTCCCAAACACAAGCTGCGTACAAATACAGTTGCTCCTAGGAAATGCTAATTGAACCTCAGGACCAGAGATAAAAACTGGGGGCATTTAAAAAACCACAGAACTAGGTTTTAACTGGGTTGCTTGCTGACTCTGAATTCTCTTTAAGTGCTAGTTTTTTCTATAAAGTTAGTATAATAATACTTTCACCTTGAGTGCTTTTATGAGAATTAAGTTAAATAACTATGTAAAGTATATGGGGGTGGGGCGGGGTGGGTGGGCAGAGCTCAATAGGTTGAGAGCTTGCCTTTCAGCTGCGAGGTCTGGATTGTGTCCTGGCTCAGGCCCTGCAAACCTATTTGCTGAACTACATGGTGAAGGTTCTCACCTCCCATGAGGGAGGCCCCCGGTCCAGTTCCTGCCCGGCATGGCCCCACATCCAAGTGTGTGGAATGAAACTATGTCACAACTAATGATGTACAGCTATGGAGACTGCTGTGGGCTCTTCTTCCTTTACTCTCTCTCTCTCTCTCTCTCTCTCTCTCTCTCTCTCTCTCTCTCTC
>PVKE010032211.1:0-18609 GCA_004027555.1 Craseonycteris thonglongyai
TGAACAAAAGAAGCTGGACATGGGGAAGCTGGGATAGATCAGCAGGTTAAGCACTTGCTTTGCAGCCCTGGAGACCAGGGATCGAATCCTGGTTCCAACCCATGCAGACCCATATGCTGAACTGGGGTGTGCCCCCAATTCAGTTCTTGCCGGGGCCTATGTGGGAGGTTCCTGGCCCAGTTCCTGCCCTGCGCAGCCCCACGCCCACCTGTGGAGTGAAACTATATGGGAAACTAATGCTATCAACTATGGAGACTGCTCTGGGTCCTCCCCCTTCTCTCTGTCTCTCTCTGTCTGTCTCTCTGTCTGTCAAAAACCAATAAAAATAAATCTTTAAAAGAAGCTGGACACAAAAGTATCCATACTGGGGGAAGCCAGGATGGCTCAATGGGTTAGGCGCTCGATTCGCAGCCGTGGGGACCGAGGATCGAATCTTGGCTCTGGCTCTGGCCTTGGCCCCGGCCCCGGCCCATGTGGACCCATATGCTGAACTGGGGTGTGCTTCCCATGCAGGAGGCCCCCAGCCCAGTTCCCGCCCTGCATGGCCCCTGCCCACCTGTGTGGAATGAAACCATGTCAAAAACTGATGACATACAACTGTGGAGACTGCTCTGGGCCCTCCCCCTTCTCTTTGTCTCTCTCTCTCTCTCTCTCTCTCTCTCTCAGTCTCTGTCAAAAACAATAAAAATAGGGGAAGCCAGGATGGCTCAGTGGGTTAAGCACTTGCTTTGCAGCCCTGGGGACCAAGGACCGAGTCCTGGCCCTGGCCTATGTGGACCCATATGCTGAACTGGGGTGTGCTTCCCATGTAGGAGGCCCTCAGTTCGGTTCTTGCCCCCCGGTTCAACCCCTGGCTTGAGGGGGCATGCCTCCCATGCGGGAGGCCCCAGCCCAGTTCCTACCCTGTGCGGTCCCTGCCCACCTGTGTGGAACAAAACCATATTGAAACCTGATGACGTATAACTGTGGAGACTGCTCTGGGCCCTCCCACTTCTCTCTGTCTCTGTCAAAAACAATAAAATAAATCTTTTAAAAAGAAATACAAATAAAATCTTTAAAAAAAAAAAAGTATCCTTATTGCATGACAGTTGTGTAATATTTTAAAAAAAAAGAACAACAGGCAAAACGAATCTGTGGTATTGTGTCTTACCTTTGGGGCAGCGGGTGAGAATACTAACTGGGAGAGAGCATAAGAACGACCCTGGGGTGCTGTAATGGGCTTTTTTTTTTTTTTTTACTTGGGTCATGGTTACCTAGGTGTATTCATTGTGAAAATTCATAAAGCTTTGTTCTTATCCTGCTAGTATACTGTACTACTTTAATTTAAAGTTGATTGATTTGATGTGTACCTAGTATAGTGATATTTGCTATATTGCATGTTGCTATGGACTGAATTGTGTCCCTACCCACCCTCCAAAAAAAATCATGAGTTGAAGCCCTAATCCCCAGTGTAATGGTGTTTGCAGGTGGGGCATTAGCAGTTAATTAGCATTAGATGAGGTCATGAGAGTGGGACCCCCATGTGGGATTAGTGTCCTTATAAGAACAGGAAGAGAACAGAGCCAGTTCTTGGTCTCCCTCTCCAACAGAGAGGAGGTCGTGTGAACTTGGCAAGATGGCAGCCGCCCACAACCATGAGAAAAGGCCTCAAAGTGAAACCTGCCTTGCCAGCACCTCAACCATGGGCTTCTAGCCTCCAGAACTATGACAAACAAATCTATGGTGAGGCCCCCAGCCTGGGGCGTTTTGTTGTGGCAGCTGGAACAGACGGAGGCACACATGAATGAACGGCAGCCACAGCCACGTCATTTTATGAAATCCACCCCGAGCTGGGCCTGGGCTGGGCGCTGGGGCACAAGACAAGGCTTTGTCTAGGCACTCGTGAGGCTCTCAAGGAGAACTGACTCATCAGTGTGGTCAAGATTCATGAGTGTCATGGGGGTGACAAGGGGGCTGAGAAGCCAGTGTCCTCAGTCAGTGACACATCTACTCCTCTCATAGACTTGAAAGTGCTCCCCACTGTGCTCCATCTGGAGCCTTGAACTGCTGAACTTTCTGAAACCAGGCCATGCTGGTTTTCATGGTCTGAGAGTGGGCTCTGCAGTGGAACAAAGGCTGGTGTGTTTCCCGAGCCCAGTGGGCTCTGCATTGTTCGGAAGACACAGAAGCACTTGTGCTCAGAAAGGAGGGCAAGTGCAGAAGAACATCGTTTCCACCACCACCACGACCCCCGCTTCGTACACAGCCTTTGCCACACAAACTGGTCTCAGTAGTGGGTCAGCGATTTCTGATTCTTTGTTTTTATCATCTCTGTGGACTTCTGAACATTAAACATTTGTTTGGTTTAGAGCAGTTTTCTTGTCTTTGGAAAATGTTCCAGATTCAACATATTACTTTGAGAACCCCCAAAAAGTTTTTTAAGGGCAGTTTTCACCCACCTCCCCCACAAATTCTCAAAGGCGTTATCATTCGAATAGTCCAGGGGTCTCCAAACTTTTCAGCCGCATTAACTATCAAACAGCAGTTTGGGGGCAGACTACACACTCGAGGTTCAAATAAAAAAGAATCAAAACATAGATGTTGTTTTTAATTATTTATTTAATATTATTTTATTCAGATAGAAAGGTCTCCAGGGGCCGCATGAGAGGGCCTCGCAGGCCGCATTCGGCCCACGGGCCGTAGTTTGGAGACTCCTGGAATAGACCATTCTGGAAGATTTTTTTTTATTATTGTTAAATTTAATGGGGTGACATTGATTGGTAACAAGTAGATAGTTTCCAGATGTACAAGTCTATATCACATCACCCATACATTGATTTATGTGCCCACCACCCAGAATCAGCTCCCCCTCCATGACCATATATCCAGTGTCCACTCCCACCTCCCCTCCGCTGGAAGATTTTAGTGGCACATTTTAGTCTGTTTTTCTTTTCCTTCTTCTTGGTTAACATCTACAAGGTGAACAGCCTTCCCCGTGCTTCCCAGCTTCCTGCTACGCACTCCCTTGTCTTCTAGAAGGTTCAGCATCATCAACCTTGAACTTTAGTGTTACTCTCCTTGTAGGTAATTGCTTTTTTTATTTTTTACTTTTTTTTATTTTTTATTCAAGTATGGTTGACATATATTAGTTTCAGTTATACAACATAGTGATTCTACATCTGTGTACCTTTCAATGTGATCACCACGATAAGTCTAAATTATCTGTCATGCAAAGTTACTATATTCCTAACTATATCCCCTGTTTATTATATACTTTCTGTATTCCCTGTGATTTATTTATTTATAACTGGAAGTCTGTACCTCTTGTTCTCTTTTACCCTTTTCACTTACTTGCTTTGCTTTAAAAAGTTTTATTGAGACATACAAGTAATTCACATACCATGCAATTCACCCATTTAAAGTGTATGATTCGTAAAGTTGTGCAACCATCACCCTAGTTGATTTTAGAACATTTTCATCACCCCCACAAAGAAACCCTTCATCCCTTAGCTATCACCCCCCACCAACTTCTCTCTCCCAGCCCTAAGCAACCACTATTCTGTTTTCCCTCTCTGTGGATTTGATTCTTCTCGAAATTTCATATGAATAAAACCACACAATATATGGTTTTGAGAGTCTGTCTTCTTTCACTTACCATAATGTTTTCGAGGTCTGTCCATGTTGTGGTGAAATAATGTCCTGTTATGTGAATATACCACATTTTGTTTATCTATTCAATAATTGATGGACATTTAGGTTGTTTCACTTGGGCTTTTATGAATAATGCTCTGTGGACATTCATGTACAAAATTTGTGTGGACATGTTCTCACTTCTCTCTGGTATACATCTCGGAATGGAATTGCTGAGTCATGTGATACTGCTGCGTTTAACTGAGAAACTGCCAGACTGTTCTCCAAAGCCTTTTTTCTTATCAGTAAGCAAAGGAAATATTTTATTGCCCATTAACTTTTGTACACTTTACTACTGGCTAACTTTGCATTCATTTAATATGGTTATTTCATATTTCTCGATAAGTATATTTTATTGCTTTGAGAGGTGAGAAAGAGAAAGAAAGAGAAGGGGGGAAGGCCCAGAGCAGTCTCCATAGTTGTACATCATCAGCTGTGGCATGGTTTCCTTCCACACAGGTGGGTGTGGAGTTGCACAGGGCAGGAACTGAATGGGGCCTTGTGCACGGGAGGTGAGAACCTTTGCGGCTGTGCTATCCTGGCAACTACCAGCGGCACCGCAGCTCAGCGCATGGATTTGCACGAGCCAGGCCAGTAATTGAACTCCCTACCTAGAGACTATGAGGTAGGCTCTCAACTATCCCGGCATCACCCAATATTTTTCTCTTTTTAATCCGTGATTTCTACCAAGTTGTATTTCTACCAAGTTGTTATTATCATTTCTTGATGATTGACCCTTAAGTTAACAAATAGTGGCTTTCTGTATCTCATAGTAATTTTTGACTTAAAGTGTATTTTGTCTGGTATTAGTGTAGTTATTCCAGCTTTCTTCAGGTTATTATTTGCATGGAGTATCTTTTCCATCCTTTCACTTTTTAACCTATTTGTGTCTTTGGGTATATGAGTCTCTAAGCATATAGTTAGATCATGTTTTTTTAATCCATTTTGCCAGTATCTGGTTTTTGATTTGAGATTTTAATCCATTTACATTTAAACTAAATACTGATCAGGAAGGATTTCTGCCTTGTTGCTATTTGTTTCTAATACAGTAGACTCTCCATTAATCAGAACTCAAGAAATCAGCACTCTCAAGCAACCACTTAATGGAGAGTCTATTTACATTGGTGCCGGTTAACTACTAGTCTACTGCATATCTTATATCTTTTTTGTTCCTTAGTTCCTCTATTGCTGCCTTCTTTTGTGTTTAATCAATTATAGTGTACATTTTTATTTCCTCCTCATTTCCTTTTATCAATATTTTTTAGTTATATTGTTAGTGGCCACCCTGGAGATTATTATTTATATCTTAAATTTATAACAAACTAGTTTGAAATTAATTGCAAATTTAGCTTTAATAGATAAATTCCTCTCTTATACAACTCCACCCCTCCCCTTTGTTTTTATTATCACAAATTGCATCTTTAAACACTGTTCATTAACATAGATATATAATTATTGTTTTATGCATTTGTCATTTAAATAATGTAGGGAAAAAAGAAGAATTACAAACCCAAAATACAGTAATAGTTACATTTTTATTTACCCGTAAATATCACATAGTTCACAGTCTACTTCAGATTAATACAAATTTAATTTCAGTAGGATACAAAAGCTTTGCATCTATATACGTAGCTCTGTGCCCTCCCCCTTTTCTGTGCTATTATTGCCATATAAATTATGTCTTTATACATTGCACACCAAACAAGAAAAGATTTATAATTAATTGCTTTATATACTTACATTTTATATCAGGTAGGAGAAAAAGAGTTACAATGAAAAAAATACATTTATACTATCTCTTACATCTGCCCATGTAGTTATCTTTATCATTGTTCTTTTTTCTTCATGTGGATTCAAGTTACTCTAATATCCTTTCACTCCAGCCTGAAGGACTTACTTTAGTATTCATGGTAGGACAGCTTTTTTAGCAACAAATTTTCTCAGTTTTTGTCTATCGGAGAATATCTTAATTTCTCCCTTTTTGAAGCACAGTTTTGTTTGATTAGCATTCTCGGTCCATAGTCTTTTATTTCAGCACTTTGAATATTTCATCAAATACCTACTAATCAGCAATTAGAAATCAGCTGTTAATCTTACTGAGAATCCTTTGTAGGTGATGAGTTACTTCTTTTTTTTTTTTTTTAAGATTTATTGTTTGAGAGAAGGTGAGAGAGAGAGAAGGTGGGAGGGCCCAGAGCAGTCTCCATACTTATACATCATCAGTTTTCGACATGCTTTCATTCCACACAGGTGGTGTGGGGCCACGAGAGGCAGAAACTGAACTAGGGGTCTCCTGCATGGAAGGCAAGAATCTGTGCTGCCAAGCTCAGTGGTTACCAGTTGTGCCACAGTTCAACATATGGGTCTACATGGGCCAGGGCTGGAATTCGATCCCTGGACCTCACAGTTGCAAGGCAAGCACTCAACCTGCTGAGTTATCCCAGCATCCCCGTGAGCTACTTCTCTCTTCCTGCTTTTCAGATTCTCTTCTTGCTTTTGAACAGTTTGACTATGATGTATCTCAGTGTGGATCTCTTTTAGTTTATCCTACTTGGAATTTGTTGAGCTTCTTGGAAGTGTATTGTTCTCTCTTTCCTCCTTCCTCCCTCCCTCCCTCCCATCGTTCTATCTCTCTATTCCTATCTCTCTCTCAACTCCTCTGTGACTCCTGTTATGCATATATTTATATGCTTAATGGTGTCCCCCTGGTCTCTGAGGTTCTGTTTTTCTTCATTCTTTAATCATTTTGTTCTTCAGACATGATAATCTCAATTAGCCTACCTAAAAGTTCACTGATTCTTTCTTCTGCCTGCTCACATGTGTTGTTGAACCTTCTAGTTAGAGTTTCATTGCATTTTTTGTGCTTTTCAACTCCAGAATTTCTATTTTGTTCCTTTTTATAATTTCTATATATTTTTTAAAGATTTATTTTATTGTTTTGGGAAAAGGTGAGAAAGAGAGGGAGAGAAGAAAGGAAGGCCCAGAGCAGTCTCCATAGTTGTATATCAGTTAGTTGTGACATGGTTTTATTCCACACAAGTGGATGTGAGGCCATGCAGGGCAGGAACCGAACTGGGAGCCTCCCACATGGTAGGTGAGAACTTTTACTGCCATCCTGGTGGTTACCAGTTGTGCCACAGTTCAGTGTATGGGTTTTTACAGGTCTCAGCCAGGATTCAATTTCCAGACCTTGCTGTTACAAGACAAGCACTCAACCTGCTAAGCTATCCCAGCATTCCTATAATTTCTATATTCTTATTGGGTATTTTCTACCTGGTAAGATATCATTCTCCTGGTTTCTTTTAGTTCTTTGTCCATCATTTCTTTTAGCTCTTAGAGCATATTTAAGACAATTGATTTAAAGTTTTTGTCTAGTAAGTCCAATGTTTGGACTTCTTCAGGGCCAGTTTTTTTTCATTTTCTTTTCCTATGAATGAGTCATACTTTCTTGTTTCTTTTCATGCCTTATAATTTTTGCTGAAGATTTGACATTTTTAACATTATAATGCAGTAGCTCTGTAAATAATATTCTCCCTTCTCCCAGGAGTAGTCATTGCTGCTTGTTGTGAGTTGTGTTTGTTTCATCACTTTTCTAAGCTATTTTTGTAAAGCCTATATTATTTTGTTGTGTGTGGTCACTGATGTCACTGTTCCTTTAGCTTAGAGGTCAGCTGGTGATTTGATAGAGATTTCCTTAAATGCCTACAACCAAAACAACAACAATGGCAACAACAAACCCTACACAGCTCTCCTGATCTTTGCAGATTGACTCTGTGCTAGAGTTCTCCTTCAACGCTTAGCCAGGCCTCTCAAAACTCTGCCTTAGCTTTCACTTCCTAATTAAGATGAATGGAAGCTTATGGTCTTCTTAGGCCTTTTCTCACCATGCATTAGCTTTGGGCACACATGTGGCCTTTCAGACTCTGGTTTATGTGGAAGCCTTTCTAAACCTTTATTCCCCCATGTATGTCCTTCCTCGGCTTCTTCCTGTCTAGGTTGTTCATTCTGCTGCTTGCCCCATCTGTTATCCTTTGCCCCAGGTAACTGTGGCTAGTATATTTGCCTTTAAACACTTTTGACAAGGGCTGCCCAGGAGGCCATTCCAGCCCTGAGAAAGTTCTAAGATGGGTAAAACAAAGGCAAGGCCCTTGAGCTGATCCATCAGGGAATCATCAAACAGGTCAAAACACATACCAACAATTCTTGAGAACAAAGTTTGTATTGCCCCTCCACACACACACACACCAGCAAGCCACACCAGAAATGTAGTCACTACAGTTGCCTCTGAATGGGGTATGATAGGTAGGTAAGTTCAAAAGCCATTTTGCAATCCTATTGAAAATTATCAGCTTTTTTCTTCATTAAGCATTTTCCTAACTGTTGTTAGTTTTTTATTAGATTTCAGAGTTCTGTATATATCGGTTCTGACAGTTTTTGCCAGCTTAATTGTTTCTTTTGTGAAGGAACAGGTTTTTGGGGTTTCTTACTCCCAGATATGGACATAGTTCCAGTTATATTTATATTGATAGATTGCCCCCATAAAAAAGAATAAACTATCTTATAGTGCTAACAGCAATGCATGTCCTCACAGCCATAGTAACATTCATTGTTATAAATGTTTTATTTTTTTGATTATTTCATTGTTATTGACTAATACTTCATAATCATATTGATTTGAATTTCTTTCACTGTTCTTGAGTTTGAACCCTTGTGAGACAGGGGTTTTTTTGTGTGAACTGTTGTTTCCTGTGCTCATTAGACCCCTTACTTGTTCAGATACTAGCCTTTCACTTGCATCTCCATTTACCTGAGCCTAACTAAGCTTGATGTGACAAGAGATGTCTGCATAAGTGGCGTGGTCCATCTAAGCTGGGGACAGGCAGCGCCTAACACTGAAGGAGGCTTGTTGGACCAGCCATAAGGACTCCATAAATTGTTTGTTCATTCAACAGAAATGTACTGAGCCTTACTGTATGCCAGACCTGTGCTGGTGCTGGGTAAGTGGCAGGGACCAGATAACCCTGCCCCAAAGCTTGTGAGCAACAGCTGTACAGGGGTGACAACCAGGCAAGCAAAATGTGCCAGATGTCATCTCAGAACACAGCTTTCTAGCTGAGCCATGCTGGCTTTAATTTTATAAGGTTTGTGGTTTTTTTATGGGTTTTTTTTTAAGATTTACTTTATTGTTCTTGACAGAGACAGAGAAAGACAGAGACAGAGAGAGACAGAGAGAAGGGGGAGGGCCCAGAGCAGTCTCCATAGTTGTATGTCATCAGTTTTCAACATGGTTTCATTCCACACAGGTGGGCAGGGCTGCGCAGGGTGGGAACTGGGCCGGGGGCCTCCTGCATGGGACGCACACCCCTCAAGCCAGGGGCTGAGCCAGGGGCCGAACCAGGGGGTTAAGAACTGAACTGGGGGCCTCCTGCATGCAAAGCATGCCCCAGTTCAGCATTTGGGTCCACACGGGCCGAGCCGAGATTCGATCCTCAGTCCCCAGGGCTGCAAAGCGAGCACTTAACCCACTGAGCCATCCCGGCTTCCCCTTTATTTTCATGTTGATGTCTTTACATTTGCTTGTCACATCCTTGAAATGAGAGGTCAGATTGAACACCCATCACCTCAGCACCTTGATCTTTGTGGTGCTTGTGCTGGGTCCTTGGGTGGAGCTGGAGGGGGATGCCCTTCTCTCTGGGGACCCAGTGCATAAGTTTTCTTTTGGGCTCATTTCACCTCCCTTGACAGGCAGTTCCTTCCAGGACAGAATGTCCAGTGGTTTGCAGATGTCCAAGCCCCAGAAGACTGTGCTAGCCCTTCCTCAGAGAGAAGGTAGGTATCTCTCACCTGCACAGGTAGAGCCCTCCTGAAGTCTGACACCACCAGGGAGTGGAAAATCCAAGGCTGAGGGAGTTCCCTGGAGTCCTGCCTACAGCAATCATGAGGTGCCCCCTCCCCCCCCAGCATGAGGCAGTGGTGGGACGGTGGCAGGCACAGGGGACACTGCAGTACTCATTCCACCCACAGGGGTCCAGGCGGCTGCCACTATCCCCATCCTCTTGCCCAAGCACAATGGCTTTGACTATCCCCTGGACCAGGGACTCCTCCAGCCCACCAGATGTCTCTGCAATCCCACCTCAGCTCCAACTCCCCAGTCAGCAAAGAAGTCCAAGATACAGGCCTCTGGGGACATGTTTCTCACCAAGTGTAGCCTCCCGCCTGTTGAGTTTCTGACCCTGAGGGCACTGCAAGCTGGCAGGTAGGTAGGCAAGGCAGGATCTCGGGGCCTGAGGAGATTGGCCTGCCAGCTACCCAAGGAGCGGAAGCTGCAGGACTCAGACCCCAAGGAAGGCCCAGCCTCCCTGGAGGAGCTGCCATGGAACATGGCCGGCCCAAGCCAGCCGGCTGCTGCTCCAGAGGTAGGCACCTGCACCGAGGTAGGCCAGCAGCCACCCCTCCTGGGCCACTCCTCCTCCATCACCCCCAGGCCAACCTTATTGAACATTTCTCCTCAGTCACACACCCCTAATCTGCCTGCAGCCTTTGGCCCCAAAGCGAGAGTGACCCCTCCCTTTATTTCTGCTCCTAACTCCTGCTACGAGATGGTCTGAGTGGTGCCAAGTCTGAGGACCCCTCCTGCGTGGGGCCCTTCAAGGTTTTCACAACCAAGGTTAGGACTATGGCCCTCGGAACTGGAGCCCTGGCTAGTCAGGAACAGAAACTCAGGCTGACTGTGGCCCAGTGGGTCTAGATCCCTGAATGGAGACTTCTGTGAAGAACTTCACGTGGAAAGTAAATTGCTATTGCTAGGTATACTGGGGACATGTAAGGAAATGTATTCTAATAAGGCTTCAGTGTCTGTGATAGCCCAAGATTGTCAGTCACTGAAAGGCCCACCACTAGGGCCTTTGTGTTCTAGTCACACATCAGAGTGCCCTAGAGGTGTTGTGTTTTTTGTTTTAACTTATCTCTGTAATATTGATATGGAATGACCTCCAAGGCATAATGTTAAGTGCAAAGAGCTTGGGGCAGGATGCAGGTGTATAGTATGCTACCCTTTGTGTTCAAGGGAGTGTCTTTGGTATTTTCTGTTTGCTGTGTGTGCACAGAATATCTCTGAAAACATGCTTGAGGAAAGGGAGGTGACACATTTTGCTCTATGCCTTTATGCTTTTTGATTTGTTAGTCATGTGAACGTATTGCCTATTCAGAAAATAAACAAAATAAAGAAAAGACTTAATTTAGATTAAATGTTGATCTGTTCCCCTCTTTGTCTTTCTTTGTCTTTTCTATTCCCATGTCCTGTTTTTCCAGTTCACCTCTGAGGAGTCAGAAAGATACATCAACAACTTATTACTCACTGCAGAAGAGGTGAGTGCGGGAGAGGGTCCATCAAGACGTGTTCATTTCTGTGGGGTTGGCGGTCATTTCATGGTGTCGGCGGTCATTTCATGGTATCGGCGGTCATTTCATGGTGTCGTCCTCTAAGACTCATAGCAAACATCTCTAATACAAAGCAGCCTACTCGTGGCATGCCTCCCAAAGCACCCTGTGCGCTTAGATTAATAACAAGCATGGGAACGGCAGCCAGGTCAAAGGGGGGCATGGCCAAGTCAGAGAGCCTCGGAACCCCACCAAGTACAGAGCTCTGGTCACGGGTCCTCTCCAGGCCTTGGCTCTTTTCCACCCAAATTCTGCCATTTTAGGGGCATGGTGGTGTCTCAGCTGCCATTCCAGTGTTGGAGAGCCCACACCGGCCCTGGCTCCTACCTGAACAGAGACTCGCGTTTTCTGCTGCCCTGGTGTTACAGCCAGCCTGTCTTCCATAGAAGCTAGTTCCTAAAGGCCAGAGTCACGTCTGATCAGATTGGAAGTCCCTTCGGGGGGCAGAGTTGGTGTTGGAGCTCTTTAGCACTGGGAGGGTCTCGCTCTGCCCTGGGCCATGAGCAGACACTGGGTATAGAGACAACAGTGCAGCCCTGCTCAGCTGCAATGTGACATGGTGATTCTGTGCCATGAAATTACTACAGAGGGGCCTGGAATAGTGGCACTTAGCTTAACCTGGGGATCGGAAAAGGCTCCCCAGAGGTGTCCTTGTCCTTGAACCTCAGAGGATAAGATTTGCGAGGGTGGCAGGGGTGGCTGGAGAGTAGAGGATGAGCAGGATCTGGAGTTCTGCTATGTAGGGCCAGAGGCAGGCTGTGTGTTGTGGCTGCTGGCCACCGCGGGCACAAGGCCTCTCCTGTCAGAGCAGCTGGAGCCCAGGGGGAGCCCAGGCTAGACACAGGCTTGCTGGGCTAAATAGTGAGCAAATGCCAAAACAAGGCACGCAGACAGAGGCGCCTCAGAAGTGTGTGGTGGAAGCCACGCTCCTTAAGGCCTGTCTCCTCCTCTGCTCGTTCGGGGACAACACACAGTTGCAGTGCAGTCTCTCTAAGCTTTAAGTTTGTGTGGCCAGGACAGTGAGGCTGCCTGCTCCAACCAGCCTCGGCCTCACCATGTTCCCCGGGCGTCCCTGCCGCACAGTGACAGTAGATGACCCTCCAGGAGCAGCACTGACCCCTGTTGTTGACTCTCGGCTTCCTGCAGGGAGCAGACCCAGGGGCAGCAGCGGGAGGAGCTGCTTCTGTAGGCCTGTGCCAGTCTGGATGCCCAGGATCTCCGTGAGGAGGATGTGCCTGTCACACCCGAGCACAGGTAGAGGGCAAGGAGGCACGGGAGTACACAGGGGCACAGGGGTGGGGGCACAGGGGCAGAGCATGGGAGGGGCAGGCATGGGGTGGGAACCCACAGAGGGGAAAAGGTCCAGGCAGAGGATTTAAAGTGAACATGCTCTGGGTTTTGTATAGTTTCACTCATGATTTGTGTCATTTATGAGTTCTCAGGCTGCCTCCTTCTCTTACAGCCACATTCATTCATGGATTCAAGAAATGTTTATTCACCAACTATGTGTTGGTCTCCTGTGGGCCTTTGAAGACCCAGACAAAACACGGTCTGCTCTGCCCCAACTGTCTGCCCCCATTCATACAACCAGATCTCTTGGGACAGTAACCACATAAAATCACAGTTTCAATGACAGCTGCCTTTAAAGGGGGATAATAGACCCATGACATTGTTCATCATCTCATCTGGGGATAAGAAGGTGGCTTCTGTTGGTGCTATCATGAGGGTGGAGTCCTCTGGCCCGTTGCCTGGAGGGAGGATGGACTCATCTGTGCCAGAGTCTCACAGATGCCCGGGGACCACAACTGAACCCACCTTCAAAGTACCCTGTTGCCCATCCATCCCTGTGTTTGTCTGTCTGCTCATTTGTCTGTCCATCCGTCCAACCACCTGTCCGTTCATCCACCTGTCCATTCATCCAGCAAACATCTACTGAGTGCCATCCTCATGCCAGGCTATTACAGACCCTGGGACACAGCAGGAACAAAACCCAACAAACATCTCTGCCCTCATATCATTTGCTTTCAGGGTGGGAGACAAACATGAACCAGCTGAATGAAGCTATATGACAAATGCTAATGAGGAAGAAGAAAGTAGGGAGGGGTGTCAGGAGTGTTGGGAAGGGAGGAGATTTTTGGTGAGGGGTAATGGGATGCTCCCAGTGTGTTAGGAGAACAGGGTGGGCGGCAGATGGGGAGAGAAGGTGAGGGAGGCTGGGGGGCACTCCATGCTGAAGCCTTTCCTCTGCATGAGCTGCCACCATCCACCTGAACAGAGTCCTCTGCCTCCATGTTGACTTGGGGGCGGGGGGGTTGCTGAGGACCTGGATAGGAATCAAAGGGACCTAAAGGACTTTAGCCTAAGCAAGCAGAAGGCTGTAGTTTTCTTAGTGATGTGGGGTGGGGGTAGGTGAATAGTTGAGAGCTCACTTGGGCGATCCCAGTGGCAGGATTGAGGAGGTAGCTGGAGTGCCCTGTCTGGGAGTCCCTGTATACAGATGACATTTAAGGCCACAAAACAGGGTGAGATTACCTGGGGAGAGAGTAGCGAGAGAGGGAGAAGCAGCAGCAAAGGCATGCCATAGAGGTCACGTTGACCTTGACAGGAGTAGCTGGTGGACAGCTTGGGCTGAACCAGACTGGAATGGGTTCGGAGGCGAGTGGGAGGAGAGGTGGAAAGAGCAAAATGGGTAGTGCCTGAAGGGGCAATAGAGTCAGAATAGATCTTCCTGTCGTTCTTTCTTTTCTTCCCTCCCTCCCTCCCTTGGGAGCCACGTGCCCAGGAGGGGAGCCGCCTCAGCCATGTGACCGGGGGCAGGTTGGTCCGCACACCCTGATCATCAGCCTTCCAGGCTTTGCTTTTCTGTATGTCTGGGTGTTGTTGTTCGGTGTTGGTCGCTGCAGTGTGATGGGTGAAGTTTGAGGCACCCTCCAAGTCAGCACTTGGCACCCCCTTACTGAGGGATACTGAGTGACAGCAAACGGCCTTCCTTGGGGCCTCCACATTTGGGGTCCCCAGGGGGTTTACATTTTTCTTGTTGCCTGAAGATGATTATGAGCGGCACTTTGGCTGGCTATTTGCTTTTTTCTCAAGTTTTCCTGAGAATCATCTCTAGAGTAGATGAGGGATCAGCACACTTTCTGGAAAGTTTGTAAATGGTAAATGTTTTAGTCTTCGAGGGCCATACAGCCTCTGTTGTGACTTGGTACTCAGCTGCTGTTGTGACAGGAACACTCCCACAGATGCCACATTATTGTGCCTGTGCTGCAGTAAAACCTCACTGACAGGAGCACCCGCAGACCTGGCCCAGATTCGGGGGCCCCTGCCCCCTGCCTTGTACCAGTTCTCACTGCGCAAACCTAGTGATCAGCTGGGCTGAGCACTGCTCATGCTGCTCAGAAACCCAGGGAAAGGGTGTCACGCGAGTCACACAGTGTGTCGCAGGCCAGAGGTGCCGAGCATGGGCACTGAACAGAGGCAGCAGGTTTGGGCCAGAGGCCTTGGCAGCATCATAAGTGACAAAAGCATTTTTCTCTCTATGTTGGGACTTGTCGGTTTGGTTTCCAGGTTCCCCAGTCAATGCATAGATAGCCTTGGAACTGAACCTTTCAAAACTTCTAAAAATCTCTCTTGTGAGAATAATTATTCAGCTCTTTGCATGTCTGATGAGTACATTCAGGATTCGGAAGTTATGACTTGGACGTTTTGATATTCCCACTGAAAGGGAGTGAGTTATCTGGGTAACCGGCTTACGGCATCAGGGGTTTCGCTTTGAAGTCACCAATCATTTCCTGGGCGTGGACATTTTCAAACACTACTTTGAGAAGGCCTTTTTGACAACAGCCACTTTGACGTGGTGGTTTTGTTATGGAATCATTTTGATGGGACGATTCAACTCTCTGCTTCAAAGAAAATTAATCACTGATACACAAAGCCAGCAGCCCTGTCCCTCCGGTGGGGGGGGGGGGGCGCGAACAGGGAGGAGGGTGGGCCCCAAGGTGGTGAGCTGAGGCTGGGGTCTGGCCACGTCTGGCCAGCAAGCCACTTGCCTGCCACAGTTGCCCCTCAGCAAGGTGGACCCTGAGTGTCCCGAGCAGACTGTCTGCTCTTGCTGTCAGGATTGGCTGGTGGTCTCTAGTTCTTCAAGTGAAAAGACCAGTGTGTGCTGAGGCTGGGCAAGAGCATTTAAACCACAACATCCTTTTTCCTCAGTTCTGGCTGCACAGGAAATCCTCAATTAGATACGACAGGGGTCTCGGAACTCAGACTAACACACAGACATTACACTGAATATCACAAAAGTCTCTTTGATCAGTGGGTTGGGGACAGGGCTAGGACCCTTTCACAGGTGAGCCTACTTCTTATAGACTTTTAATAATGTATACATTTTTTAAAACTATGAAAGCAACATCAGAAGCCATAGAACAAAACAGAAAATTGTTTTACTGTGTGTGTGGTGGTTTTCCCAGGCTGCTTCCAAAGGGCTGCAGGATCAGAATCTTCCCCACCGTCACCCGCATCATCCTCAGTGCTACCCTGTGATGTGGGTGGACGCCTGCCCTCAGGTCACCTGGCCGGAAGTGAGACAGTTCACCTGGCCAGCAGCAGACAGCCCCTGCTGCTGTACCTCCTGTGCCAGCTGCTTATGTCCCACATCCTAATGGGAGCCCCCAGCACAGTCCCCCTCCCCAGCCCAGCACTGTCCCCTCCCTGGCCCAGCACTGTCCCCTCCCCGGCCCAGCACAGTTCCCTCCCCAGCCTGATCCACTGTCTCGGGCCCGGCTCGGAACCTGGATGTATGTGTGCCTTCCTCAGGTGACAGGAGTGGACACAGTGCCCATTGCTGGTGTAATTTGTTGCTACTGTTGTTTACTGTACAACACATCGCCACAAAGTGCAGCAGTTGTGTGGAGTAAACAGTAAATGCCTCTGCCTCCCTGTCCCCCAAATCCTGTTCCCTGGGTTGACCCTGGAGCGTAGTTGGGTGAGTCGGGTGTGTGGGGATGCTGTGCGTGTGCACGTGTCTGAGTGTATGCCTGCATGTGCACACATGTACTTCCTGTTCCGCAGCTTGCTCATCTGCCCACCGCATTCGTGGTGCAGAACAAATCCGTGCCCTTCCCCGTGCCCTCTTCAGGCCTGTCAGTCCTGATTGTACCCTCCCGATGTGGTCAGACTGGACCCCCTCCTCCCTGCTGCTCCTGTCTACGCGCCAGCTCTGCCCTGCTCGCTCATTCAGACTCGCAAGGCAGGGTGTGGGGACTCCTCCTGCTCACGCAGCCTGAGGACTGCCGCCCGGAGCGAGAGCCGTGAGCTTGCAAGGCCATACCTTCCCTGGCTCGAGCTGTGTCCACAGCTCTGTGGCCAGTCCACCTGCTAAAGCGTACTGCTAGGGTATGCGAGGGCCGCCGGCGCCCGACTCCCCCTTCAGCACTTGGCACCTGCAGGTCATGGGCACTCAGTGAAAGCTGGAACTGAGAGAGCTGACGAGGGGGGCTGAGCTGGTCCCCAGAACCTCTGGCTCCTGGACTGAGGCCCTGAGGGAGGGACCAAATGGGTGTATGACAGAGAGGGAGGAGCTCCTTAGTCTGCACCTGTGGGCTCTTTGTCTATCAGCAGGTGGCACTGTCCCCTCTGGCCTTGTTTCCACCACCACCACCACCCACCCACCCCCCAGACTCCAGCTGCAGACCAGGTGCACCTGCTGACACCCGACTCTCCACCCCTTGCTTTGCCAGGAAGCTGGTGGAGAGGTTCTCCATGTCCCTACATCCAGGGGAGACCATGTCTCCCCCTGCCTTGCATCCTGGACTGTTCACACCTGAAGTCACATAACCACCTGGAAGAGCTGTTCCTCAGGTAAATGTCGGTGAGCACAGCCAGGCCCCTCCCTCAGGGATCCCAGTGGTTAACACCACCCCAAAGAAGGAGATCCAAAGCTTCACTTTGGCCCATTTGGATATGTCACCTTTTAGGGATGTAGATGAAGTAGTCACACATGTCGGCTGACAGTATTTAATTTACTAATTTGGATACACATACTTTAAAAAGTCTGACATTTCAGCAAATATTAAATTATGTATTTATGTACTTATACTGCTTTTTCCTTTCCCTCACCCTAGTTTCTGAGGCAACTTTAGTTACACTCATCCTACATGCCTTTGGGGTTATGTCTCCATCAACACTGGAGTCACTTTCTGCGCCATCTAGCAGTTTTCCAGAGTATGTCATCTTCACTCCATCTGCCCGTTCAAGACCCTATACTTTGGTCTGTGTGACACTAACACTAGGAAGTCTATCCCCAGCCACGAGTGCACTCTGTATGACATTAGGATAGCTTGTCCTTCTCCTTGGAAGTAAATTCACAATCATTATCACATAACCACAGACTACATTGCTTTTAAGGGAACTAAAAAAAATCTTGACAAGAATAACATCCAATACTTGCAATTGTGAATTCATATATCTAAAAATAAGACACAGAGAGGAAGCCCACAGGACTCGGCACAGTGGCCGTCCACTGACTGGGCACTTGCAACAGGTTAGAGCAGAGACCCTGGCCCACCCGGCTGTTGGGGGCACAGGGGTCAACCACACTAAGACTAGAACACAGAAATCTTGTTCTCTTTTCCAGCTATTCAGGGCTTGCTTATGTCTGTTTAATTAATTCTAAACCCACCTTATTTTCTAATAGTAAGATAACATTGTGATGTGTTTCCTTTAAAACTCTACCATGGACAGTTTCAAACACACTTAAAAGTAGAGAGAACGGTGCAATGTGCCTTCATGTGCCCATCATTCAGCTTCAACGGTTATCAACTCAAAGCCTCTCTCATTTTCTCTCTTCTCCTGCCCATTGGCATTGTCCCCTCAGGGTTATTATTAAGCAAGTCCTAGACACATATAATTTAATTAATATGGATTTCAGTTTGTGTCTCTAAATCACAGAACTCCATCTTTAGACACAACTTCAGTACCATTAGTGCACCTAAAAAATACAGTAATTTCTTTACAGTGTTCCCTCGCCACTTCGCGCTTCATGTTTTGCTGCTTCGGTGCTTCGCGGGGTTTTCCAAAATATTCATCAAAAAATAAAAATGAAAAAATACAACCATGTCGGCAGCCACATTGCGGAAAGGAGCGTTGTTTCATGTTGATGCGCGAGAGAGAAGAATCCCTGCATGTCAAACAAAGAGATGAGTTGACTCAGAGTCCATCCCACGGGCTCTCATAAAGGCACGTGCTTGGTTTCCCGTGCAACATCGACCCATGAGAGGACGAGTGGCTTTATCCCTGTGAGTTGATTGTCTGCGCATCATCGCAGCCTCACCTAGCATCTTCTCTTGTTGTATCTCGCCAGTCTTGTCCATGATGTTGACTGTCTCGCATACTGTATTTTAGTGTTGTGTTGGCGATAACTTGTTTTGTTTAAGCGATAACTTTTTTTATTAATGAAGCCCTTATAATGCCGCCTAAGCGCTGTGCCCCTGCGAAAGCTTC
>PVKE010032212.1:0-18609 GCA_004027555.1 Craseonycteris thonglongyai
ACAAAAGGAGGAAACATGTGTGCACCACAATTGGATGTTTTGTGTAACTTTGTCATAAAAGCCTGGAATGATATTACTGAAGAAACAGTAATCAGGTCTTTCAAGAAGTGTGGTATATCAAATTCTTTGGACGGTATGGAGGATGACTTCTTGTGGCAAGATGAAGGGGAAGCCGAAGCTGAAGCCACACCATCTGATTTGGAAATTGATCCATATGATGACTGTCTTACAAAAGTACCACAAGAGGTCATTGATGAACTTATGATGTCAGAAGAAGAACATGATGAGGATTTTGAAGGATTTTAAGCTCACAATGCTCCTCTGCCTAGAAAAACCTCTTATCATCCCAGTCAGTCACAACCAAGCGTTTTCTGCAAGTTCTTCATGTAATTTTCTTTCCAGATGATGCCATCATTGTTAATGTTCTCTTTTGGATTTCTTGTTTCTCGGTCAAGTTCATGGCATTGCCATTTGTGAAGAGACCTTCCATTTATCGTATCAATGTACGGTATATTACGGTATGTTCGAAAAATGTCATTCGTTAAAAATTTAATTAAAAAAAGAACTGGTGTTGCCTCAGAAGTGGGGGGTAGTCTTATACAGTGAATATAGGCCTAAACCTATGTTTTAACTGTAAAATTAGGGGGTCGTCTTATACACCCGGTCGTCTTATACGCCGGAAAATACGGTACCTGTTTATACAGGACCTGGCTGGCTGACCCTGAGTATTAGAATTTATTTTTTATCTCTGTCAATGGCATTTTGTTGCTATTTGAACTGACATATGAGTATATTTGTTCTTTGGGAGTGAACATTTTTTCACATACTGTAGGCCATCCAAATCCCTTCTTTGTGGATTGTATGTTTCTGCAGTTTGGCAGCTAAACTTTCTTTCAAACTTTTGTTCCTCCCCTGAGGATCACAAAACTTTGTACAACTTTATTTCAATTCATTGAGTGTTTTCAGATGGTTGGTTGCTTTTAAGAGAGTAAAATGATTCCAAAAATGTCATTTCAGTTTCTTTTTGACAGAGAAAAGCTATATATTCAGTTGAATGCTGCCCAGAATGTTTTCCAAAACCATAACTAAAGTAATCTTAATTGTCTCTCTGAATATATTAAAATACACAGTAGCCTACAGTTTTTAGTTCATAAGTCTAAATCTCTTGGAAACATGTTTCTTTTGTTGGCCTCTCTAGGCCTAATTAGGACTATATGATCCTTTTTAGGTACTGGGAAGAATGAGAGAGAAAAAAACACAGTATGGTGAAGCATAGGCCTTTTGGCATGAGTTTTCAACTTGATATGAAGACCAGAAACGTTACTATAGATGTGTTCTTGAGTGCCTGAGTGCTTTCCTCCTGTTTCTATGATTGGTGATGATGAGATTATTCCCATGCTTGGACATCTTGCAGTAGTTACTAAAGGTTAGTGATCCCAAAGGAGGGACTGAAAAATCCAGTGGGAGTGAAGTGCACAGAATCAATTTCAATTGCATGTTGACCAGTGGTAGCAAGTAGTTCAGTGCTTTCTGTTTTACAAAGCACTTTTTCACACCTAATATCATTTGACTCTCACAACAACCATCTGTGATGTTTGATAGCATCACCCTCAGTTTGCAGGGATAGTGGAATTACTTGGTCAAAGTGCCACAGCTAATAAATGGTAGTCAGTGCTCAAACTCCTAGCTTCTGTTTGTAAATGTGTTCCCAAGTATCCCTCCTGCCATGCTGGTACCCTTTAGAAATATAATAGGATCACGATGCAAGAATAGGAAAACAACAACAACAATAACAACTCTGATCTACTTACTCAGTGGTCTGAAGAGAAAAAAATGAGAGATTTGTGTGATCTTTTCAATGACCAGCTAACATTCATGGTCTTTGCATATGCCTCTCATATATGATTATATGATTTGATTACTCTCTGAGTAACCATATTTCCTGTGTCCTGTTGAAGACTTTGACATTTCTTTCTTTGCTTTGTCCATCCACCTTGACCTTTTACAATGTCACAGTCACCGTTGACTCTACAAATGACTCAGGATTCACTTAGGCCAGAGCATGAAGGTGGGCAGCTGGATGAGAAAATCTGGGATACCACATTGCAGTGGAATGTGTCTTTTCCTGTAAAAGTCGGCAATCCTTTCTCATCAGCGTTACCTCTGCCAAATTTGAGAAATTTCTGAGGCTGAAAACAAATGTAAAAGGGCATATTTGCTAGACTTTGAAGGTGGCCCAAAGGGTGCCTTTGGGAACTCTCTCTCACAACTTGAATGCTTGATAGTGAATGAAGATGAGTGAAGTTTTTTCTTAGCATATATGTATAAGTCTATACAGATTTTCTAACCATGGTTGAGCTTCCTGGGCAGAAAGAAATTTAGACTCTAATTTCTGTCCTCATTACTAAGAAGAACAAAACACAATGGTTTCGTCTTAGTCCTACTGAGCAGATTATTGGAAGATAACGTGTGATTTCTATTCGGAAAGCATCACTCAGAATGTCAGAGTCCAAAACAAAAACCTAAGTGAACTGAATAATCTAACACTGAAACCCACCACATTCTGAATGGACATTTGCCCCAGGGTAATTGTCCATGGGTGTGTAATTACTGAGGAACTGGTAACACTTTTCAGTCCAGGTAGCTTTTATCTGGGTACCAGCTGGCCAAGCACAATACTTGTATAAGAGTGAGAGAATCTTGTTACTACTACTTTTAAAAGGACTGATGGATTATCTCAGTGCTGTGATGGTCATGGATTCACAACTTACCCTCAGTAACTGCTTGGCAGCTTTGTTTTGGATGTGAGACTGCATGATTTCCCCTTGCTCTAACTCCTAGACTTTCTGTACTGGCGAATGGCTTCACCATTCTTCTAGAAAAGCCTTCAAGATTATGGCAGAATGAGGACTAGAACCCAGACTGTTATTCCTGTGCTCTTTCCATGTCATCCCACTGTGTTCCACTAAATGGTAAATGCTTTATCAGCCCTAAGCAAAACATTTACAAAGTAGAATCTGTGAAGTTTAGATTTCCCAAGTTCTGTGATCCTAAAAAAGAGAAGAAATTCTTTACTTGAGAAAGATAATTGTTCCCCATCAGACAGCAAAATTTAATACCTATTAACTCGTACTTGCCTCCACTGATCCTTGAAGAGGTAGTAAGCAGAAAGCCGCAGGCAATTAGCTTAAGGGGCATAACAGGAAAGAGATCTCAAAAAGGCTTGAGACAATCTCCCCTACAAACGAAAACCCTATTTAATATACTCTTCAGAGTATTTCCTTTTCTTCTGTGTAGTATCTGAGGCACACACTTTTTACTATCTCCCAGTGTGGGTGTACTTGTAGCTGTGGACACATGTTGAGAAGTACTTGGCAACAAATTATAATCCACATCAAGTTTTGGTGTTTTAAACATTCCTGTTTTCAACCACTGATCCATAACTGACATGCTTAAAAAATCACTGACAATAATAATTGAAACTATGTTAAACATTAAATTTAAAAACTATTATGCCGAGTCCTGCTCGACTAACCCATCAGCCCAGAGAGCAGTGGGTGAGAGATGAAAGAAAACACAAAGACCACAGCTGGGATCAGGAGAACCGCTGACCACTGATGGAGCAATGGTGCTGTTTTATTTTAGCCCACAGCTTATATACAGCAACTCAACTTCTGCACGCTAATGTATATTTGATGACTGTCCTAAGCCTTTGTGTGCTGTTATGTGGCAAAAGATTATCCAACAGTTGCATAAAATCCTCCCTACTCATATGACATTTTGAAACTAAACATCCTATGTATAAAAACAAAGAAATACATTATTTTTGGCACTTAGAAAAGCATCCAACTGTTACTTCATACATGATGTCAGGAAAGAAAGACAATGAGAATACAGTAGAGGCTTCATACCATATTGCTTTATCGCATCGCTAAATGTGGTAAAAACCACACTATAGCTGAAGATTTAATTTCTCCTTGTATTAAGGATACCATTTTTTGTGTGTTTGGGGAAGAACATGTCCACAAAATCAATACCACCTATTTTTCAAACAGTATAATGTCTCGATAAATTCAGAAAATGTCTGATGATGTTGAAACTATAGTAGTAGGTAAAATTATAAAAAGTAAGTTACTTCCCATCCAGTTGATAAAAGTGTAGATGTTGCTGGTTTATATATTTTGTTCATCATCACGGGGTACTTAGTAGAAAATGAAATGGAGGAAAACCTGTTGCTCTGTTACTCACTGACAGAGTGTACCACAGGTGAACATATTTTTAATGCAATCAATGGTTTTTTCATTGAAAAGGACCTTAGTTCGTTGAATTGTTGTGGTGTGTGCACTGATAAAGGCAAGCCTATGTCAAAATGTTGTACAGGCCTTTGCGGCCGAATTAAAGCAGTAGCTCCCTATGTACCATGGAGTCACTGCTGCATTCATAGGCAAAGTTTTGCATCCAAGCCTCTTCCTAGTGAAAGGAAAGATGTACCAGACGAGGCTGTAAAAGTTGTAAATTTTATGAAGTCACAACCATGAAACTCCAGGTTATTTAAAGCACTGTGTAAATAAATGAACAGCATTCACAGCACATTACTTTTGCATATGGAGGTAAGGTGGCTATCTCATGGCAAAGTACTTATAGGGATGTTTGAACTTAGACATGAAGTTCAGGTTGGTTTTTTTTTAAGGTTTATTTCATTGTTTTTGACAGAGAGAGACAGAGAGAAGGGGGAGGGCCCAGAGCAATCTCCATAGTTGTACATAATCGGTTTCCCACATGGTTTCATTCCACACAGGTGGGTGGGGACCACACAGGGCAGGAACTGGGCCAGGGGCCTCCCACATGGGAGGCATGCCCCTTAAGCCATGGGTCAAACCAGAGAGCGAGAACTGAACTGGGGGCCTCCCACATGGGAAGCACACCCCAGTTCAGCATATGGGTCCGCCCAGGCCAAGGCCGGCATTTGATCCTCAGTCCCTGGGGCTGCAAAATGAGTACTTAACCCACTGAGCCATCCCGGCTTTCCCAAGTCCAGGTATTTTTTTGAAGACCATCATTTCCCTCCTGCTCCAAAATTTCAGGACAATGATTGGCTTCAAAATCTTGCTAATTTATCAGATATTATACTACAAATAAAAAACTCAAGTTGGGACTTCAAAACATCTCTATCACTACATTCAAAATAACTGATAAAATGGAGTCAATGATTAATAAACTATAATTTTGGAAAGCATGTTTCGAAAGAGGTCAGCCTGAAATTTTTGAAACTCTGCACACTTCTTCTCTGAGAATGACTTGCACCTATCCCAAATCGTGAAAGAGAATATTGTAAGTCACTTGGAAGTGTCTTTTTATAAGTACTTCCCTCAATATGGAAAAGTAATCCTAACATCCTCTACCAAGCCAGAGTAGTCTCAGGCTGCACCCAGAGTTCTCTCTTCTTTTAGAAAAAGTACCATCTTTTGTGGAATGAGGACAGCCACAAAACCAACACTTATGTGGATCCCCTGGAAGTAAAAAGGGAGCTACCTTTGGCTCTCTGCCAGCAGAGCACTTCTAGTGCTGAGCGCACGTGCACCCCTTGTTCCTGCTCATACCAACCCCTTTCCCCAGCTGCCAGGCCTCAAGCAGCATTGGGCGCCTGAGTTACTCCACCGTGCCTAGCAGCCCCAGCTGTTCCCCACGGTATCAAAGAGCAAGGGAGTGATTTTCTGACCTTTCTTTTTCAATGTCCTGCCTGTGCTTTTGTGCACACTGGAAGGGTTCAACTTTCCAGACAGGCTGGTTGATTAGCATTATTTCCTGCCACTGTGCCTCAGAAGGGAGTAGGAGGGTTTTTTCCTCTGTCAATCATATTCTTGCCTGAGGTTTACACCTTTGCTCCTCACTCCCTAACCAACGGGGAGGTGGGCAAGATCCATCACATGCCTCAGCCATTTTCTTTGCAGTTTCCCAGGCAACTTCCTCCTCTCGGCTCCTCCCTTCATGCTGTTAATGTGACTACACACCATGACCCATTCAGTTAAGAATTTGTGATCAGATCACCCTGTGAGGTTACTTTCCATAGACTCCCTTTTTTATCCAAAACTTCAACATCTTTTTTTAGGGGACACAGTTCAACCCATGCTGAGTAAGTGCATCTTCACGGAGCGTCTTCCCAGAAATGCAGTGATAGTCTTTAAAGAGGAGTGGGCGAGGAAATTTCAGCATCTCTAGGTCCACGAAAGAGGAATGGGCTCCAGCATAACCACCACAACCACCAGAGAGCAGCAGCAGAGGCAAACCCACGAACTGTCTGTATTTCTCAGAGGAAAGGCAAATCGCCCACCATTTTACCCCAATATCCAAATGTAAACTTCATACATGTTTTGTTCTGTTTTTCTTCAGAATTTGCCTTGTTTCAGATCATCAAATTGCCCTCCTTTCTTAGGTATATAAACATCTTAAGAAACACGTTCTTTTTGGCTATTAGGGCCCTGAACCTAACAATGGTTTTGAAACACCTGGAATTTCATCAACTTCTCAAAACTCCTCAAAGTGAAATGCATTTTATATCCCGTTAAATGTTTAAAACACGCACAATTCTCCTAGCACTTTCAGAGGATGAGGTCATCATGAACTCTTAACAAATGACATTAGGGAGAGTCCCAGTTCTTCCTAAGTTGGGAATCATGGTACTAAATAGCACACCTGACCTCTGGAAGGAAAACTAGCTCCCCCTGGTTACTGATTTACAACCAGGAAATAATATTTCCACTGGGAGCCTGTGGATCAACACGGTTCATTCTCAGTGTTCTCCCAGGGTTGTAGTGACCGAGGTAGGGGGTGATCTAGGTTCACTCTTCCTGCAGACAGAACGACACTGACTGGCTCCAGCCGGGTGTCTGTGGGAGGTCATTAGTCTCTAGAACTGCTCAATAACTCAAATTAACGCTTTGAATCTCCAAACATCACAACTAGCTAGTTTCAAGCAATATGTTAAGTAAGAAAAAAGTCCAAGTCTCTAACTATACAGTACAGAAGCCACAGCAATTGTCCAGCGACACTAAGATGAAGAATGGGCCTCAGCCACCTCACTGCTCCTCTCTGGCCCACCTGGCCCCTTCTCATCCTTCAGGTTCAGCTGAAATGTCTCGTCTGAGACACCTTCCATGACAATTGCCATCTTCATTAATCCTTATACATCATCCTAGTGAGTTCCTTTATAGTCCTACCTAGCTAGAATTATTTTATTGATCTACTTGGTCTATCTTCTCCATATGAATATAAGCTTCAGAAGACCAAAAGCCTTGCCCAACCTTTTCTCCGCTTAAGCGCCTGTGTCTGACACCATGCCTTGCACAGAGTAGATGTTCAATAAATATGTGTTCAATGATTACTGTTCTTAATAACAAGCAGTTAAACCTGTACCCTCACAGCCCCTGTTGACCAGTGTTCAAGGTATAATACATATTGTAGGCTAGATAGAGAAATAAAATATTACTTTCCTAAATGTTCACTTGGCCTAAATACACAGAAGGAGCCCTGAGGAATTGTCCTACAAAGCTGATTTAGTAGAATCATTGGCACTTGTGTAAAATTTTGGAGACTAATGTCCTAAGCACAGATGCTATTTTTAAGAACTTAACACCAGAATAAAACCTTCTGGGGCTAACTCTGTGGGAATGAAGCCCTTTTCATGTCATGGGTGATGTATGAACTGATGGCTCATGAAAGGTGAAGCTTAGACTAAGTTATCAGACTTTTTCCTTCTGAGTTATAGCTCAGCCAGCAGACTTGACCGACTGCAGTCACTGACAAGAGCTGAGCAACTTGTGGGCTTGTTTATATTACCAAAGAAAAGTGACAACATGGCCCAATTTAGTGCCTACAGTTCAGCATAGCTAAACAAATTCTCTTGCTAGCCTAAGTTGAGGTTCACCTAACCTGAGCTGGATTTATGGGAAACAAATTCCAAAGAGAGCCAATCAGTCTAGAGTGCTTATTTGGAGCCAAATTACTTTAAAAGCCACAAATTAGGACCCTCTAGAAGATTAATAAGAAGAAATCTCCTTAAATTTCTGGCATCTGGAGCTGATTTTTGGCATCTGTATCTGGTGTGTGTTGGGCAAGGCTGTTTGCAGTAGGAAGGGAAACTCATCGGGTCACCCAGAGCCACCTAATCGGTAATCATCTCACAGAGGCAAGAAGGCTCAATGACCCAGAGTCAAGGAGGGCTTCTGCTTGGCTGTGGACTTCTAATAACAACATTCACCACTGAATTAAAGATTTTAAGGATAAAGATCTTCTAGAATAGGTGAGTTTATCTGCCCTATAGGCAGGTCCAGAGATGGGGGTCCAGTGGGACAAAAACACAGGACTTCCTCCTCTGGGAGCAAGAATAAATACTTGGGGAAAAGAAACTGCACACAAGATTTAGATTTCCTTTTACGCTGCTAAAACTTCTGTGTTAAAGAAAATGAGAAAAGCTCCAATGAAATGTGCCTTCCATCCTTTTGCAGAAATAAATTGTGTTAGGTCCCACGTGGGGAAGCATTTCTGCATCCATCTTCTTTCAGAGTACTTTCTTAACCTTTGTGGCAAAGGGAGCGTCAAGAAACTTCATAAATGCTGTGGACCCTCTAACTGGAGAAATGTAAAACAGTTTCAGGGGCCCATGCACCCCATTTTAGGCCCATTCATGGACCCACTAGAGATCTCTGTATTAATGAAACAAAAGTTTCCCCACTGTTGGGTTAAAACTGGAGGATGTCAAGAAGTAATTTTACAAAGGGAAAGATGGGAAATAAGGGAAGAGAGGATTCCGTGGCTCTATCCTCCTCAAAATCTGGGGACTCAAGTTCCAATACAAAGGTTAAACATATGCCTATGACACACAGATATCACCTTGACAAAAAGGAAACTGGAGAATTTCCCCCATTGTTTGGCAATTTGAGTGACTCTCTGGTGAGGTCTAGTCATTGTAGTCCACTCTCCTCCTTCTGCAATTATAAATGATTCATCAAGGCTTGTGACTAAAAATAACAGCCATGATAGGTACAGTGAACACTGGAATTATTATTTTTCTGCTAAAAACCTTTGGAGATAGATATTATTACTATTGTTTTGCAGGTGAAGCTATAAAATCTATGGAGAGGGGGCAAACCTAGCATTTTTAACAACCTCTACATTGATTATTTCATAAAATTTTGACAGTTCTAAGAGACATGTATTAATATGCCAATTTTATTCATGAGAAAAATTGAATTTGGGAAGTTTAGGTTATTTTCTGAAGTCATGCAGCTAGTAAGTGACAGAGCTGAGAGTTGAGCCCAGAAGTGGCTGGCTCCTAAGTCCCTTATTTTCATTTCTCACACCCAGTTAAGAGACTGATCTACTGTTTTTACTGCAATATTTCTCTCCCAGAGCACATCTCCAGATTCCCAACCTGCATATTGTACATTCTCTTTCATTGTTACCTCTCCCAGGTGATGGTCTGATCATCAGATCAGTCATATATTATCTCATTCAGTCAGTCTACATGTCCTATGAGAAAGTATTACCTGTTCCAGTCTGTCACAATAAGCCTAAGCTTGGAGAGATGAAGGAATTCAAGATCACTCAGATGGGCCTCTCTCTCTCTCCAAAACTTGTCATTAGGCTCCTGAAACAAACAAACAAACAAACAAACAAACCAAAAACCGAGGAATCTCTTTGAGTAATTAATCTCTTTAAAGAGCATTAATTATGTATTTGTCAGCTGAGGGTTGGTATTTTGGGTCTGTGCTAGGTCCCCCGCCTTGTGTTCCCGCAGAAACAATCCTCCAGCTCTGAGATGCTTAGGTGTTTGCTCCCCAAAGCAGTGACCAAATTAGAATGTGGTATCCCTCATTTTCTCGGAAGGAGGGCTTAGAGTGTGTTAAGCCTTAGAAAGGTGAGTCTCAAATTGTGCTCAAGTTATAGCTGTATTTTAAAGGCACATGTCAGATGACACCAAATTTGCAGCTCTTAAAGACAAAGTCACAGGACTTTTGCTGGACTTTCCAAGTCTTTGCTCTTTATTATATCTGTTAGTCCTTGTGGAAGAGCAGTAGAGCATGTTTCTTAGGAGAATAGATTTGATACAGTAGATTGCCTGACTCCACTTCTTACAAGCCACCTTCAGCAAAGTAGTTATCCTCTGTGCGCCTCAGCTTCCCCAACTATACAATGGAATGGATACCTTATGAGGTTGTTAGGAGGATTATAAGATTTAACATTTGTAAAGCACTTAGGGTATATGTGAGAAGTATTGGTTAAATAAAATATGCATCAACCTGGGACAAGCTGCTGCAAGCAGTGCAAATATCTTTATCTCTTAGAGTATTTCAATCTCTTGTCAAGAACTCTCCTTAGTTCTAGAGGGCAAGATCTAAAACTTGGTGCCCACAGAAGCAGAGGCTATACACTGACTTGTTCAGGCCTCCTGAAATGCAACCCAGGTGAAGGTTACCTTTCCCATGGGCCAAACAGTCCACTCAAAACTCAGCCCACTCAAAACTCAGCCCTCGTCGTATATTTCAAGGTCAGTTCATCTCGAGTACTTCATTCTAAACCTTGTAAAACCCATCTTATCTTGAGGGAAAACTGAAGTGTTTCAATATCCAGTGGTCTTTGAGGCCATTGATTTGTATTGACCTGAAACACACGGTAGGTTCTAGACCCTGTGTGTGGAGCCCCAAGGAAGGCTGAGGGTCCAACCTTTCACAGACGTTTCGTCTCCTCCCAAAACACAAAGGCTTGTTTTCTTGCTGACAGGCTTTATCCTAAGCAGGGTTGTGACAACCTGTGGGAGAGCTCTGTTTCCACTTTTAGGTAGCAAATGAGTATTTTTACACTGTTGTAGAAAAAGGCCACGCCTTAAGTCAGGGGTGGCGAACCTTTTGGCAATTGAGTGCCAAAGTTTATGAAATAAGAGTATACTCGCTCAACTAATGTGCCAACCCATCGAGTGAGATAGAGGTATTGATTATTTTTATGTCTATAAGAGGCATAGGATGTTTTTATAACAAAAAACAATAATTCCGCATGCCGAAGTAATTGCTCCGCATGCCACTTTGGGCACGCGTGCCATAGGTTCGCCACCCGCACCTTAGATTAACAGCTTCTCATCACCCACCCCAACCCCAAACCCTCCCCCACCTATTGCCATGTCACCACTCCTGAACAGTTAACACTATGGAGCGTAAGACTCTGCAGGTCCTGAGCTGGTTCTACCCAGAGTGGAATCCAGGAGGGAAAAGAAAACATTTCTTCTTGTGAACTGGCATAGGCCACAAGGCAAAAAATTTCTTCAAATTGAGTGACACTGACCCCAGGGGCTCAAAGTGAATCTTCTCAGGCATTACCCCAGGTTTGTACATGATCTCTGCACAGCCCAAACACAAGGAAAAGAAAAGACAAATCACTACTCCCATTACTCCTAAGTATAAAGGACGCATCTCTCAGGGCTCTCCTTAGGATTTTCTTTTTTCCTTTTTTTAAACTGTGGTAAAATACACTTAGTATACAATGTATCATCTTAATCATTTTTAAGAGTACAGTTCAGTGACATTAAGTACATTTCATATTATTGTACAACCACCACCACCATCCATATCCAAGACACTTTATATCCTCCCCAGCTCAAATTCTGTACCCATTAAATACTAACTCTGCATTCCTCTCTCCCCACACCCCTGAACCCTTAGTCAGTCCCTGTCAACTACCACTCTTTTCTGTCTCTATGAATTGACTATTCTATGTAACTCATGTAAGGGGAATTATATAGTATTTGTCTTTTTGTGACTGGATTATTTCACTTAGTATGATGTCCTCAAGGTTCATCTGTGTTGTAACATGTGACAGGATTTCCTTCCTTTTTACAACTAAATAATATTCCATACAACATTTTGTTTATCCATTCATCTGTTGATAAACATTTGATTTGCTTCCACCTTTTTAGCTGTTGTGAATAATGCTGCTATGAACATTTGTGTACAAATATCTGTTCACATCCCTGCTTTCAATTCGTTTGGGTATGTATATAGACGTGGAATTGCTGGGGGAAGCTGGGATGGCTCAGAGGGTTAAGCACTTGCTTTTCCCCCCCGAGGATGTGGGATCAAATCCCGGCCCTGGCCAGTGTAGAGTCTACAGTGACCAGACATCCTGCTTTTGGCGGGACAGTCCCAATTTTTAACAATTTGTCCTACGTCCCGTGGCATTTTAAAAAAGTCCTGATTTTTGGAAAGAATGCATGATGAGCTAGGGAACGGCGGGATATAGACCAAATTTTTAATCAAGAACCTCCTCCCCCCCCCCGGTCAATGGTGTCTCGCTTTACCAATGCTAAAATCTGATCACCTTAGTGTAGACCCATATGCTGAACTGGGGTGTGCGTCCCATGCGGGGGGCCCCAGTTCAGTTCTTGCCCCCCTGTTTGGCCCCTGGCTCAAGGGGATATGCTTCCCATGCCCAGCTGTGGGGGGAGGCCCCCAGCCCAGTTCCTGCCCTGTGCAGCCCCTGCCCACCTGTGTGGAATGAAACCATGTCAAAAGCTGATGACATACAACTATGGAGATGGCTCTGGGCACTCCCCCTTCTCTCTGTCTCTCTCTGTCTCTGTCAAAAACAATAAAATAAATCTTAAAAACAAAAAGAACTGAAGTTGCTGAATTGTATGCTAATTCTATGTTTAATTTTTTTGAAGGACCACCACATCATTTTCCATAGTAAATGCACCATTTTACATTCCACCAACAGTGCACTCAAGGTTTTATACCTCATCCTTCCTTTGCTTTCTGTACTCCTCTTCCATTACATCTCCATTACTGTCCTTGGAAGGACAGTATAATATGGTGCAAAGACCAAGCATCCTTTTGGTCAAATAAGCCTGTATTTAAAGTCTTTTTCTTTAGTAAACTCAATCGTCCTGTGCTTCCTTCTCAATAAAAGCCTAACAAATGTTACATTTATCTTCCAATACCAAAATCATAAGAATTTAAGCTCTATGCAGTTAGAGTGGGTACGCCTATTTGTTTGATTTTTTTTTCTCTTTTTTATCAGGTCAGAACACACAGCAGCCAGGCTAGCATAATGGTAGGCTAAATAAAAATGTGTTGAATAAACAAACTCTAAGTGTCAGAACCCCAAAATGTGTTGAAAAACAAACTCTAAGTGTCAGAACCCCAGACTCCTTAAACTACTTTAAAAAATTTAAGTAGTTTAAGGTGTCACATGTCAACGTAAAGCATCCTAAAAGAGAACTTTGAAACTTTATCCTGTATTCTCAAACAGCCAGAAACTGTACATAAAATAGAGCATGATATATAACATTTAAAAATAGGTTGGTTTTTAAGACAGAGATTAAATTCTGTCACATTATTTAATCAATCCACACCTACCATACACCAAGTACTACAAGGGATACAAAAGAAATACAATTAATGATTCCTACTTTTAGGAAATTGAATCTGGTGAGATAGACAAAAAGAAATCTATGGAATAACAGAAGACTATACAAGATGACAAATTCTGCCTCGAAGCTTCAGAAAGGTAAAGATCTCTTTTTTTTAAAGTCATACACTGAGAGCTTCCTATGTTGTATATGCTATGTCTATATCCGACAGTATCCTACATTTCCCATCCCAGTTAACAAATGAGGAAAATGGAGCTCAGAGTGGTTAACTAACCCATTCTAGTGATACAGCTAGTAAGTACACAAGCAGAGCTGACAAATGAATCCACATTAGGAACACTCTGCTGACCATATTCTCTATGAAGTTTCCCCATGTGCAGGCTCAAGAGGGAGAGGCCTGTAGAATGTGGGAGGAAAGGGCAGACTGGTAAGGGCACAGATTGAGCAAAACCATGAGACAATCAAAGTAAAGGGCTGATATTGTAAACTAGAGAGGTCTTGGGCTGTCCTGGTAGAGGAAGTCCTCTGATTTACAATGATTTCAAAGTCAGGTGGATTTAATATTTCTCTCTCCTTTTAGCCCCAAGCACTGCAAAAATGTGTAGCACTAAAATTCCAAAAGAGATTCAGAAAAAAGATGGTGGAATGAGAGGAGAACGCCAATTACTTCCTGGGAAAAAACTTATGAACAAAGGGGAATCCACAGGGGAAACCCTGAGAAGAAACCTCAACTAAGAGAACCACACAACACAGAGCAATACCCAAAGGTTAGAGGAAAAAGGGGAGAGCGGGAGAGGGAAGGGGAAGCAACGGCTTGGGGACAGAGACTCGGAGTGCGGCCTGGGGCTGGCAAAAACAAAGGGGGATGGGGGACTATGGTCAAAGTGGAGCTGGATTGAGGGCGAGCTGAAAGCCGAGACCTAGGGAGCGTGGAAGCCCCACAAGACTGTGGATAATTTAACATCTGAACTCAAGGGACAGCATGCGGTGCCCTAATCAGATCACAGAGCCTAAAATGGAACAGGGACTGTGGAGCAGGGTGGGTGGAATTCCTGGCGGGCAGGGTGAGAGCAGGGATTCAGCCCACAACAGCTCAGCACCCGATTTACGGGGGAGATTGACTGTGAAGGAATGCCTTCTGAAGACAGGGCTCTTGGAGTGAGGGCTGGAGCTTGAGTGGACACGGCTGCATTAGACGTGCTTAGAGTGACTCCGGAAGTCTCAGCAGAGCCAGGAGCATAGAGTAGCTGCCAGCCGAGCTGTGGCCTGTGCACCCAAAACTTTCGGCACCCCGCCCACTGGGCCACCCCGGCACCACTGCCAGCCCGAGAGACAGGCTTTCAGCACCCCACCGACCAGGCGGCCAAGGTGCTACCACCCATGCGCGCAATTGGGCTGCTGACTGGGCCACTGCAGCGCTGACACACACATGCGCGACTGGGCTACCAACCGGGCCGTAGCGGTGCCTACAATCGCACGGATTACTTGGCTTTGGGAGCACCTCTAATCAGATCACGGCTTTGCCCCCTCCCACGTGGCCCACCAGGCCTCTGCCAAGCCCCGGCTCATCCATGCCTCTGCCCTGCTGGCGTGGCTAGCAGACATAATTAAAGGAGGGGAAGCCACGCAGAAGGGAGAAGGATTGAAGCTCCTGCACCCTGCCCGCACTGAACCACCAGCCCCCTACTGAAAGAGGAATCAGCTATAGTGTCTCAGACGTGCCCTAGCTCCTACTCACATGTCCCCACCCCCGACCACACCCTCATTACCCTGCTTTCTAACAGCTAAGACAGCAACATGAAGTGCCCCAGGGCACAGAAGCTGTCTGCTTCCCCCAACCCTCTCACAAAATCTCCTCCTCCCACAACTGAGCCCAAAAGATAAAATAAAGAGAGGCCCATCTGATAGGCAAACCCCTAGAGGGAAAACATACTCATTTGTAAAGCAAAAAGAACCACATCAAACACAATGAATACCTCAGAATCCAAAGCCCCTCCAGAAAACAAGGGCAGTCTTTAGTAAAGGAGCTTGCACACTTGGAATCAAATCCAAGTGAAACAGAATTCAGGGCTGCAATACTCAAGACACTCAGAGAGCTCACTCAATGCTGGCAAAGTACCCAGACACAATTAAAACACCTCAACAAGAAATTTTCTGAGTAAAATGAGTACTTTACCAATAAAATTGAGAAGCTAGAGCAGAACCAAAAGGAACTCCTTTAAATGAAAGGCATCATGGAAGAGCTGAAAAAAGAACTGAACCCGCATAGGAAACAGGGCTGACAAGCTAGAAGAAAAAATGAGTGAAATCAAAGATAAAAACATGGAAATGTCACAGAGGGAAGAAGAAAGGCCAATGAGAATCAAGAGAAATGAAAGAACCCTATAAAAACTCTCTGACTCCATCAGAAAGAACAATATTAGAATAATAGGGGTACCAGAAGGAAGCGAGATGAAATCTTCTCAGAGCCTACTAAAACAAATAGGGAATGACAATTTTCCTAACATGTGAAAAGAATTGCAGCACCAAATTCAAGAAGAAAAAAGGAGCCCTAACTACCTAGACCCCAGCAGATTTTCTCCAAGGAACATTATTCTGAAGATGACAAAAATCAAACACAAAAAATCCTCAAGGCTGCCAGGAAAAAAACAGAACATAACTTTCGAAGGAAAAACTATCAGACTGTCACCAGACTTCTAAACAGACACTCTGCAAGACAGGAGGGAATGGAGCCCAATCTTCCAAAATATTAAAAGAGAGAAATTTTCAGCCAAGAATTAACTATCCAGAAAAATTAACTTTTAGATATGAAGGAGGAATTAAGGCCATTACAGATATACAGAAGCTGAGGGAATTCTCCAGCTCAAAATCAGCACTCCAGGAAATACTAAAGAAGGCTATTCAGCCTGAATCAAGAAATCAAAATAAATGGAGAAAAGTTGGGACAACAAAAAAATAAAAAGGAAAGAAAAATGGATACAGGATATCCTCATATATTAATCATCACCCTGAATGTAAATGGACTGAATTCACCAATAAAGAGGCACAGGGTAGCAGACTGGATTAAAAAACAAAATTCAACCATATGCTGCCTACAAGAGACACACCTCAGCCACAGGGACAAACACAGACTCAGGGCAAAAGGATGGAAAACAATATTCTAGGCAAATGGCAGTCAGAGAAAAGCTGGAGTGGCCATACTGATTTCTGAGGAAAACGACATCAGGATAAAAAAAATAACAAGACATAAAGATGGACATTACATCTCGATAAAAGAGACAATACACCAGGAAACATGACATTCATCAATATATATGCCCCCAATCAGGAAGCACCAAAATTTATAAAGCAACTACTAACAGATCTGAAAGGAGAATTTGACCAAAATACAATTATAGTAGGGGATCTAAACACCCCCCTGACAACACTGGACAGATCATCCAAGCAGAAACTAAATAAGGAGATTGCAGCTTTAAATGATACATTGCAGGAAATGGACATAATTGACATTTACAGGTCATTCCATTCTACAACAAAGGGCTATACATTTTACTCTAGTGCACATGGAACATTTTCAGGGATAGACCATATCCTGGGACATAAATCCAACCTCACCAAATTTAAGGGCATCCAAATCATACCAAGTGTATTCTCAGACCACAAAGCGTTGAAACTAGAGATCAATTACAAAACATCAAGTGCAGAGAGAACCACATATACGTGAAGATTGAACAACATGCTATTAAAGAGTGACTGGGTCAAAGAGGAAATAAAACAAGAGATTAAAAAATGTGTAGAAACGAATGACAATGAAAACACGACGTACCAAAATTTCTGGGACACAGCAAAAGCAGTATTAAGAGAGAAATTTATATCATTACAGGCCTATCTCAAGAAACAAGAAAAACTACAAGTAAACACCCTCACATCTCATCTCATAGAGCTAGAAAAAGAAGAACAGAGGTCGCCCAAAGCCAGAAGAAGAAAAGAATTCATAAAAATTAAAGGAGAACACAATGAAATTCAGAATAGAAAAACTATAGATAAAATTAATGCCACAAAGAGCTGGATCTTTGAAAAAATCAATAAAATTGACAAACCACTGGCTAGGCTCACCAAAGGACAAAACGAAAGATCTCATATTTCCAGAATACGGGATGATAGGGGAGAGATTACAACTGATGCTGCAGAAATACAAACAATCATAAGAATTATTATGAAAGACTCTATGCCAACAAATTTGACAACCTAGAGGAAATGGACACATTTCTAGAAACATATAGTTTACCTAAACTGAACCAAGAAGATTTGGATAACCTAACTAGGCCAATCAACAGTACAGAACTTGAAACCATTATCCAAAACCTGCCCAAAGGCAAAAGGCCTGGACCAGATGGCTTTATCAATGATTTCTACCAGTCATTCAAAGAAGAATTAATGCCCATCCTCCTCAAACTACTCCAGAAAATTCAAGAGGAGGCAGTAGTACCCAACTCTTTCTATGAAGCTAATATCTCCCTAATACCAAAACCTGGGAAAGACAATACCAAAAAAGGAAAACTATAGGCCAATCTCACTGATGAACACTGATGTAAAAATCTTAAATAAAATTTTAGCTAACAGAATACAACAACGCATTAAAAAGATTATTCACCAGGACCAACTGGGATTCATCCCAGGGGCACAAGAATGGTTCAACATACGCAAATCAATCTCTGTAATCCAGCACATAAACCAAACAAAGAATAAAAACCACGTGTTTATCTCAATTGATGTAGAAAAAGCATTCAACATGATACAAAACCCATTTATGATAAAAACACTGAATAAAATGGGAATTGAAGGAAAGTATCTCAACATAATAAAGGCCATATATGACAAACCCTCAGCAAATATTATACTGAATGGGGAAAAGCTAAAGCCTATTTTCCTAAAATCAGGAACAAGACAGGGATGCCCCCTGTTACCACTGCTATTCAACATAGTTCTGGAAGTTCTAGCCAGAGCAATCAGACAAGAGAAAGGAATAATCAGTATTAAAATCAGGATAGGGGAAGCCGGGATGGCTGAGTGGGTTAGGTGCTCACTTTGCAGTGCTGGGGACCGAGGATCGAATCCTGGCCCCGGCCCGTGCGGAACCATGTGCTGAACTGGGAGCTCCCCCAGTTCAGTTCTCTCTCTGTCTCTGT
>PVKE010032213.1:0-18606 GCA_004027555.1 Craseonycteris thonglongyai
GCCCACCTGTGGAATGAAACTATGTGGAAAAACCAATGATGTGCAAATATGGAGACTGCTCTGGGCCCTCCCCCCTTCTCTCTCTCTCTCCCACGCCCTCTCAACTTCTCTCAAACAGTAAAAAAAAATCCCAAAAAATTGAAATCAAATATTCTGATTGGCTAATAGGAAGTCCAAGCAGAGTCTAATGGATCATAATTCTCTGTTCAGAATTTATAAGGTTTCACTGTTATTTAATTAACAACATAAATATTAAAAAACATTTTATAATAAATTTTGTAATTGTAATAAGACACCCTAGCATATGAATTATGAGGTACTAATTTCCACCCAGTTTTGTTGAAACTGAACATAAACGAATACATTAAAATGCATACTATGTCATGTGTTAGAGCATAAGAAATAAAGTGGCATGAAAATGTTCGAAAATTTAAAATCCTCTCCCCTTAGAAAATAAGCAAAAAAATGCAATGAAAATGTAATTTATTGAGTTGGAATTTTTATTCATTTTTCCACTGGTAATTACATTACCCACACAAGAGACAGTTATTGAAGAGGTTCAAAAAATTAACCTTTTTTTTACTCTAGATTTGTAAGCTTTCACTCCTCTGCAGAGGCCATGTTTTTTCCTCATAAATCACCTCATAATTTAAAAATGCAATAATAATAAAATATTAACAGTCAGCAGAACACAAGGACCAGAGTTTTCAGAACAGCAACTCTGAACCATATTCAGTATCATAACCACTTATTTAATTTATAATTAAGTTTCATGATATCTACGAGGTATTTAGTACAGTACAATGTGCTTTTCATATGTTACCTCAGTGGATATTTACAATAACCCATGAGGTTATCATTATTACATTAACCCATTTTACAGATGATAAAACTGATGTTTACAGGGGTTGGAGAAGGGAGGTCCCAAAGTCTAATAAATGGTAGAAACCAGAATCAAACCTAGGCCATCTAATTCCAAGATTTAGCTTTCTAACTGCAGCCTACCTGTAGGCTACCCAGTGAAACTAGCCCCATGAACACATAGGAAGACTGAATCAGAGAGATAAGATATAAACCTTCATCATCAGGGCTTAGGCAGCAGCTTGGTGAACACGTAGTAACCAGGCAACTCTTGAGTCCAGCAAGCCCCTCGGGGCTAAGGAGAGGCATGGAGTTAAGCTTACCGTAGAAGCAGGAGAGAGCACTTCAGGGGATATGCCCAAGGAGACCACAGAGCAAAAGTGCTTCTGGGAACCCACTGAATTTATATAAAAATCAATCAACAGGATTTTATGACTAAGTTTATGTATCCAAAGGTTCTAGCTATAGTTCAAGGACCTGGTTACATTGGGGAACAGCCAGAGATTTGGGGGGAGGGTACAGAACCTGACAACGAAACATGCTAGTGCTAGCACAGTGCTCAGTATCAGAGAGAAGGGGGTGGTGACCTGAGTTTTCAAGAATTCCAATAGAAACTTTAGGACCGGGGCTTGAGTATGTAGCAAAGGAACAGGTAGAGTAGGCAAGGCAGCAGCCCTAGGAGCTCTCAGCATCGACAGAAGCCCCGGAGACATTCCCACAGCAAGCCCACCCACGAGGAGGAAACAGGCTGCCTCCTGGCCGGCTCTGCAGATCCTGCAATACACCCCTTGGGAGCTGCAAAATTGGAGGAAAGCACATTTTGTGACTACTCTGGTAACCTGACTTTCCTCTCCAGGCTGATGTCCCAGGAGGAGAAGCACATAATGCCACCCATCAACAGTCTCAAGTTTGAGTGGGATGGTGATATCAACCCAAAGACAAAATTAAATGAGGGATCCAATGTCTGTCATGTGATGAAATCCAAATGTGAGCTATAGGGAGCTTGGGAGGAGGGAGAACCCCAACACAAGGTGCTTCTTAAGACCCAAATCCTCGTCCAGTACAATTGTGCGACACTCTATTAGCCACTCTGTTAGGACTGCTCTCTGGAGTAGCTGAACCCTGAATCATTCTATGGACCTTTCTTGATAAAGTTCAAACCTCTGCATTCTGAACCTACCACAACCTTGTCACTTGATTCAGAATCTGTCTAAAGAAAACCTGAGCCGTAGGGGTCACTTAACCCTCCATTTGTGACATACTTTACTGCGTTTGTTTTGTTATCAGCATGACCTGTGCTTGAACATCCATGTAGATGTGAAATAGTACCGTACATTTCCAAGTGAATGCACAGGGTCCTGGGAGAGTACTGTCTTCCACAGTGTTACATGCCATTGTCTCCTTCATGAGGCAAAGGCTAGTGTCCATAATGACAATCAAAGAAAATTCAGAACCAACTAAATATCCCACACAAAATTTACTGAGCATTCTACAAATTAGCACAAATAAAGCTCTACCCCTCGTCCTTTTGTCATCTGACCCGATCTCTACGTGTCCCCACCCCCTGTCTGAGCATTACAATTCAATCTCATCTCGTTCTTGAGTGAATTGTCTTCAGATTATCTTTCTGGCCTGGAACCATAACCAAGCAAGTCATTAAAACTATGCTGGCTCGTATTTTTATACTAACCGAGAAAACTGCATCAATGGCTAACTCTTTTCACTATAATTTACAGCCATCTTGTTCTCCAAAAATGATTCCGGGGCTTAAGGAGGGCAAGAATGGTAGGATTAGTTCAGGTTATTGGGTAGTTTGGAAAGAAAAACAGTAATCATTCATTCCCACAAATAGTGTGGCAACTGTCATAAAACAGAGCTACAGGTAGAACTTTCGATTTTCAGATATTCAGATGTTGTAAAGAGACACACATAGAAAATGTTGAGAACTGGATTGGAGATTCAGTAGTCCCCCTTAATCATGGGGGAACATATTCGAAGGCTCCCTGTGGATGTCTGAAACGGTGGATAGTGCCAAATCCTATGTATAATGGTTTTTTCTGTACATACACACTTATAGTAAAGTTGAATTTATAAATTAGGCACAGTAAGAGATTAACAACTAATAATAAAACAGAACAATTATAGCAATATGCTGTAAGAGTTATGTAAATGCAGTCTCTCTCAAAATATAGTATTGTACTGTACTCACCCTTCTTGTGATGATGCGAGATGATAAAACGCTGAATGGACAAGGTGAAGTGAAGTGAGTGACATAGGCACTGTGACATAGTGTTAGGCTACGAGAAGCGTTCCTTGCCCACAAGCACTGTGATACCCCGGCAGTCGACTTGATAACCAAGATGGCTACTAAACAATGAATGGGTGGAGAGTATATTCTTCACGGATATGCTGACAGAAGGATTCACATCCAGAGCAGGACATATCAGGTAGCATGAGATTTAGTCACACTACTCAGGATGCACACACAATTTAAAAGTTATGAGTTGTTTATTTCTGAAATCCTCCATTTAATAGTTTTGGACCATAGTTGACCATGGGTCACACACTGCAGATAAGGGGGGGACTACTGTACTAAAGTAGTGAGTAGGTTTCGTGGGCCTTAAGAAAATCCAAACTAGCAGGGTAACATTTTGCTATACTAACAGATAGGCTCCTGAAGCTTTTGCCCTTCAACCTTTTCTTCTTGCAACTAGATAAGGTGGTAGCCACTGCCTCAGGGAATCAAAGAATAAAAGAATCAACAAGTTTAAGCCATAGCTCAGGTTTAAAGAATTGGAAAGTACATGGTCAGTAAGAAGGCAAGTTTTCCCAAACCCTGAGGAAGGAAGAGACCCAGACAAGGGGACAGAGAAAGCCAGGGAGCAAGCAAGATAGACTCCAGTGGGTGTCCCTGAGAAGTGCCCTCGTCCCTGCCCCATCACTCCTAGGCTGATTGCAGGAGTCGGAGATAAAGCAACAAAGTGTTCCCTGACTAATCAAGGAAGACAAAGACAGAGCAGATCAATGCCTCATACCATATGGGCTCAGGAGAGCAGCTGGGTCTAAAGTTCTGCCTCACATCAGTGTAAGGCTGGTACCATTGAGTAGAAATACCTATTCAGGTTGTCTAGGAAAAAAGGCTTTAGGCAGCCTCACCAAGCAATAAAACACAGCTAAGAGACAGCCGACCTGCGAGGGCTGCCTAGCTGGACTGGAAGGACGCAATAATGGATGCAGCTGGAGACCACACAGGTCCAAGGACAGTGCAGGAGTTTTCTGCATGTCCCTGCCTCCTCTGCCTGGACTCCATGTAAGTACTGTAATAAGAATTCAGGTAAAGCAAGAAAGGAGCAACCATGGATTGCCTGAGAATTGTCCTGATTTGACAGAATTCACCCCAAATGAACAAGGACACATTTGTTCCACCAGGCAAAATGAAGTCTTGAGATGGAAATAAAGTTTATTACACAGAAATAGTTTCATTTCTTATACACTCTAGTCTGTGAAAATCGCCAACTTTCAAAGCAGATAAATCAGATCCTGGTTCTTTCTATTATTCAGGAAGGAAGGAAGACAGGGAGGGAGGGAGGTTGGTTGGTTAAGATAAGCTTTTTTTGCTGAATCCCATATGGTGCACAGCAGATGATGATGAGTGAGAGCAGCTGAATGTTCCTCTAAGAATAATCTCCCAGGTGCCCTTAAAGTCTTACTTAGTTCACATAAGTATTTATGCACATGATATCTAAGCTCAATGCTCTGTGTATTTAAAATATACCAATATAAAAAATTTAAAAAAAGGAGGGAGTTTTCAGATGTAAATGGAAAGAAAATTAAGGAAGATATGTTGTTAAATGGAAAGTTCTCTCCCAAATAAGAAAGAGAGACTTAGAAGGGAGAAAAAGAGCCTCAGATTGGGATTGATAGATCACCGATAATACCCAAATATCACTTTAATCAATAAATTTTAAAATTTCCCTTGGGAGAAAAAGTTGTTACAAGAACTGACAACAGGATGTCAAAAGTACAGTGATTTCTGTCTTTCTACCTGAAGAGAGTTTGCAGACCAGTAATGATATGGTCAAGAGAGTGAAATGAATCACCTACAAACTTGCAAACAATGTTGCACATCATAGATCTGAACTGATAGCCAAGGTTTCTATAATATCTTACTATACTTTAATACCGACTGTAATTCTGATTATCAATGTTTTCGCCAGTTTTCATACATTTTTAAATTTTGTCTTATTATGTTAGCATCAGTGATTAGGTCTCTGGGAGGAAGAGGCCTTCCTGCCTGATTGGAAGTCCGGGCAACTAACCGATATGGCTCAGTTGGCCGGCAGACCCCAGCTAGGCAGCTAGCCACAGTGAAATGGTTTCTCACATGAGATAATTCATCTTTGGAGTCTGCATTACTGACAGGTAAAAATAATCCACTGTTAAACTAAAACTGCATTGTAAATAGGCAACTTGCTACGTTGGATACAATTATACAGTTAATTTCTATAACTGTTCAGGCTCTAGCATTTGTTTCAGCAAAGTTCTTTGAGGCATTTGGTTTTTCTTTTTATTTGGACATGAGGAAGAACTGACAGTGGTGTGGGATTTGTTGGGGTATAATGTGGTTACTTAAATAAGAGATTATTGTTGTAAGGTCTGTCCATAAAAATGTAGTGATTAAAAACAGAACTGTCAGAGTTGTTCCAAGTCCCCTGGCTCCTACTGAACTCAAGTAGATCTTTTTAATAGTCTTTTAATGGAATTTTTCATGAATGAATTTAATTAGGTTTTGACATTTCTTGGTCTACTCTCATACATATGCATGCATAGGTTTTTTAAAATATAGGAAAAGGACAGAACTAAAAATAAAAGGAGAGAAAACAAAAGCCTGCTGATGCCTGATAGTGTTCCTAAAATCTCTGCTCTTGCGTTATCTTTCCAAAATGGCAGTGTTTATAGAGCGCCCATGCTAAAATCCAGGGTTCTCCCACTAGGCCTAATCAGTTTACAATGACACTAATAAAACAAAAACTGTATGGAATATTGCAAAAAGTTTGATAATCAGGATTAAAATAGATGATAAAGCATATCAAGAATTAGTTAATGGGGAAGCTGGGATGGCTCAGGGGTTAAGTGCTCGCTTTGCAGCCCTGGGGACCGAGGATTGAGTCCCGGCCCCCGCCCACGTGGACCCATATGCTGAACTGGGGTGTGCTTTCCATGCAGGAGGCCCCCAGTTCAGTTCTTGTCCCCCAATTCAGCCCCTGGCTTGAGGGAGCATGTGAGAGGCCCCCAGCCCAGTTCCCGCCCTGCATGGCTCCCACCCACCTGTGTGGATTGAAACCATGTCCAAAAACTGACGACCAACAACTATGGAGACTGCTCTGGGCCCTCCCACTTCTACCTATCTCTCTCTGTCTCGATGTCTCTCTGTTCTTGTCAAAAAGAAAAAAAATCTTAAAAAAAAAAAGAATAAGTTAATGCTCTATACCCCCCAAAATCAAAATTAAAGTAGTAATTTAGAGGGCAAGCCTTTTAAATTGGCTTAAATTGGGGTTGTATGTGAAGGTGGGATTGTCATGCCTTTTCTCCTCTGGTTTCTTTACCTATAAAATCTGTCCAACTCTTCCCCAGAATCTATAAGAAATTCATCATCACTGATAAACTTTGGTATTATTACTTACCTGGTCTGAATTATTCCAAAAATTTAAGCCAATCCAGCCTTATCTCAAGCTCTATAATTCTGGAGTTTACTCTATACATAAAACCCCTCATCAAAATTGTCAAGCAATACAAATCAGAGTATAAATTACTTACATCTCCTTGGTAGATAGCCTAAACTATACACATTAAATATAGATGCAGGATGGACCTTGAAACCATCTTATTAAGCAAAATAAGTCAGACTGAAAGAATCAAGAAACATATGACCTCACTTATAGCTGGGTTATAAAACTAAAAGGAACAAAGAAACAAAGATTTATGGACACACTCAATAGTTTGGTGGTTACCTGAGAATAAAGAGGGGAGAGGGAGAGCTAGAGGGAGAGTTGGAGGGAGAGTTGGGAGTGGGCATTAAATATGTGGTGATGGAAGGAGAGCTGATTCTGGGTGGTGAACATGCATAGATGATGTAATGTAGAGTTGTACACCTGGAAACTATGTAGTTGTTGGCAACCAATGTCACCCCAATAAATTTAACAATAAAAAAATTTAACAATAAATATATATATATATATATATATATATATATATATATATACACACACAAATAATTCTACAACTATGCATCCAGATAGATAGATAGATAGATAGATAGATATATGGATGCATAATTGTAGAATTATTTGTATTTATATGGATTCATCCTCTTGGGAAAAAAATAGTTCCCTCTAGTGGACAGTAGGTCCAAACTGGCTGTATCCCTATAAGTTCACTGGAATATGATCAAATATGGACCAACTCAGAAGAGTCACCCATAACTTTTGGTCATTGGAGGTGGGTTAAAAGGTTTTTTTCTAGTCTCTCATTTTCTATCTCCTACTGTCTCACATTTGCTCCTATACCACTGGCCAAAGCAAGTCATGTGGTCAAGCCCAGAGTCAGTATTAAAGGGGACTTCCCAGGGACATGAGTATAAGGAAGCCGTAAACAAATTAGAAGTTATCACTACAACACTGTAGCACACTTTCTTTCCCCAAGGTGACTTCATTCTTCAACCTTTTGAAAACATTTACTGGGGTTTAATTTGGAGCAAAGATGTCACATCATTTATGGTTCCTCTTGTGTGTACCTCAGCTAGTCAACTGTGCTAGAACAAGACCTAAACACTTCACACAGAAACTAGCTAAGTGAGCTTTTGATATTGACTATTCATTTGCATGTTCATTCACATGAGCCTAAATCCATAAACACAGATTTGGGAAGTAATAGCACATGGCCTAATATACAGTAGGAGGTCATTCATTCAGCAATTTATTTTTCTTGAGCTCTTATTCTGTGTACTGTGCTAAGGCTAGAGATGCAGATCTAGTCCTAGTCAAGAAACAATGGAGGTTCAAACTAAAATAGAGGAAACGGGGGGTGGAGCAAAGGTATCAGAATTGAGACATGGAGAGAAAATCAACAGGTCTTGGTGATTGATCGCATGTGAAAAGGGAGTGTGAGGGAGGAATCAAGGATGACTACCAGGTGATTGGGTGGGTGACAGTGCTGAGGGTAGACAATGTTTCCCAGTATTGCAAGCCCAGTGGTAAATAACAGTACTGGATTCATAGTATTGACTCCATTGTTTTGATAACAATAGTAACTAGAAAAAAACCTACCTAACAAGTATTCGTGACTTTTCTTACCCCTACACATTCTAAAGAATCATTTAAACTCATAAGTCTTCAATATTCTTGTAATTACCTTTCCAGGGTGTAGTCTATACCATCTCAAGCATGTAATCAAACCTAAATTTACTAAAATTGTTTTTCTATGGAGTGATATATTTTTATTGTCCTTGTCCACTGCTAGAAGCCAACAATCTCTTTTTTAGTGTTATCATCTTAGAATCACAAAAGGTCTGTGCTTGGGAGATGATTGCTTCAAATGAAGAAACTCAATCCAGGTAATTTCTCACGACAAGTCCATGAGGAAGGTTAAATCTGAAATCAAGCATGTCAGATAAGTCATCTGAGTGGAGGTATTTGATTTATAGCCTATCCTTTCTAATGATTAAATATTCGGCTGTCCCATGGAAACCACACATATAGTCATACTATAATGTTCAAAGCAGGTTAACTGTATACTAACTTTTCACCTTGAATCTCTGGGGGAACAAATCAGCCTGCACACAACACATAATAACAAAGGACTGGCCCCTAAGATCCAAGAAAGAGTAAAAGAACTAATGAGGACCTGAGCATCAAATTACTCTCCCTAAAGCACCAGGTTCTAGCAAAATTTTTCTTTGTGGTAAAGGAACTCAAGAACAGCTGTCAAAAATATGGCACTGCTAACCCTTTAACAAATTAAAAAGCACCATCTGCAGGCACTGAAGTCTGGATAAGCAGATGTGCCCCAGTACAAAGCCCAGGGAAGAGAAAATGGCTTGGCAGGGCTGAGGTTAACAGGTCTGAAAGCAGTCAGCATATGTTTCTCCAATAGAAGGAGCGCTCCGCTACAGAAGCCAACAATTTGTAACATTTATAAATCGTTATTGAACCTCTAATGTACCTCTAAATACCTGCATTCACGTTTTTAAAGTTTCTTTACGAATAGTAAGTAGATCAATTACCGAGGACTACAAGTTCAGCATCTCTCCATGTACCATTAGTTGTTCGGTTTAGTTGAAGAAGGTCCCTCTACACTACCTTTAATCTGTTTCTTTTTTCCCCATCCAGTAACGCCTCTCATTAAAACTAACTCTTTTGAAATATGCAACACTGGCTAGCTTGTCCCACTTGCTAATGGTTCTGAATTGATTCTTAATTAGTTGCAGTTTTGGAAAGAATCCAATTAAAATAGTGGGAGATTCCAATAGCAGAAAAGAACCGGCTAATATGTGTTACACCCTGAGCTGCTGATCTTTGCATTAAACTTGCTCAGGCAAAAGGCAGCTATGCAAAATATGGCAGGATTCAAATCATACTAAACATGTTCAGGTTTTAAACCGAAACCTTCACATGGTAATTTATCCTCTAGCCATAAAACATGATTAAAGAAAGGCAGCCAAATGATGTTAGAAAAATTACATTCCTTCATTCCATTTTCTCTCCTTCCTAAAAGGACAGGTTACTAATTCAGGAGAAGACAGCGGAATTTTTTCAATAAATTATACTGTATGTTTTATTTGCTGTGTATTTTCCAGTCCCCTGCTTAAATTCCAAAAGGGGAGAGGAAGCTCAGTGTGCGGGGGCGGGGAGAATTGGAAAAAAATAAATAAAAAGGTACGGAAGTTACTAGCTAAATAGGATATTTTCCTATGTTCTTTCCAAAAGCAGAGAGTTGCTACCAGCAGAATTCCCGGTGTTGTTTATGAGGGCAGCTGGAGGTCATTTGACAGGTATGGCTTTTATGGTTCAGATTTAATTATAGAAAAGCAAGGGCTCAGGAAGCCCAGGCAGGAGGAGAAGGACCCGTGCCACTGCTGGTAGGTGACAGTCACGTGACCCGCTTTTGTATTCAGCAGTAATAACTCACTGCCCGCTGCCGGGAGGGAGCCGCACTGGCCTCTCCCCTGAGGAGTTTCCACCGGGCATGGATTCACAGTCTTTGATCTGCAGATTAACATGATCAGGAAGGAACATAGGCTTTGTCTTTTGCAAACATTCTCAGTCCCTAAATTTGTATCCACTGCAAGGTGGAAGCCTTTTTTTTTTTTTATTTGAGTAATGAATTGCAGTAATTAATGCACACATTGATTTTTTTTTTTCTCAAGTCTCCCTAAAGGCCATTTCCATTTTTAATTTACAGAAAATATATACCATTTCCTTAATAAGAGACCACTCTGTATTTCAAAATACATACGGGAGAAGAGGCACACTCAAGCAAACAACAAAGACGAAGCAGGTGATGTTGAAGATTGGTGCAGCAACTGAATTCAGCCAAGTCACTTTTTAAAAATCACTAAGAAGAGGCTTTTCCTATGGAATTTGAATATCTGCTCTGGATCTGTTCAAATATTTCAGAAAGCTCTTGAAAGAAGCAGTTATTTGAAGTATTCGATATTTACATGGATAAATATCTCCTTCCTTTTAAACTAAGCTTTTTTCGACGTGAATAAAGGGACATCCTATGCAAAAGAGAGAGAGAGGGAGAGAGAGAGAGAGAGAGAGAGAAGAATGTTAAATCTGAATCAGATGAAATTACTGTGAAATTTTATTTTAAGAGGAGGTCATATCATTTCTTCCAATATCTCTGACAAAACAGCACTTAAAACAGAGAAAGAGCTAGAGATGAGCCCCTTGTCTCAGCTGCACCTTAATGAAGTATCCCCGGGGCTTGAAATAATGGGAATGATGGGATTTTTCTTGCTCGAGAAATCATTCTTTTCTTACACCAGGGTTCTTCGTAAATGCCAATAGAGGGAAAGAGAGAAGAGTGTGGGTAATGCAACCTGATATTTCTCTGAAAGTCACAGGTAAGGAACAACGGGAAACCTCTAAAGGCCGGCCTTCAGCAATGGCCTGGTCTGGCCCAGGAGGAAGGCCAGTGTGCAGACCCATGCACACGAAAGAAATACCTGATTAACCTTTCGCTGACTCTGAGCCACGTGGTGCGCAGTGAGCCTTCTGAGAGTGATGGCTTTAGAAGAAGATGTTAAATTTAACCTCTGGCGCAATGATAAATTGACAATAAAAAATTCAATGGCTTGGTAATTACCAATCACTTTGGACATCGGCAACATTTTTCAGTTCTGTCACTGCGCATTGGCACAAAAGCTTCAGCTGAAATTCTCTCGATCTTCCTCTTTTTAACTTTGTTTTCATGATGCAGATTAAATCTGCCACCCTATTACTGATTCATTTTCCTAATTTTTCATGTCTGCACCATGCCCCAGCTGCACCAGGCTGATAATTGTGGAGCCCAGCCCTGATGATTAACATCAGAAGAATTAATTATGCCTGCCATTAAAATTCCGGGTTGCACATGGTGATCAAGAAAAATTAAGTTTCTCCAGGCCTCTAAATCATTTCACCTTTGCAGGGAAGGATAGTGTCTGGACAGCTACGCTGTAGCCCGTGTGCATGCCGAGGTCGAAACCACCTGCCTTTTGTGTAATTCAACAAATGCCTTCCCAGTTATTTTTTCCAGATTTGGATGAAAGGATTTAGTGCTTAGAAAACAGAGAAAATCTGAAAGGTATTCTCTGTCCTTTGCTTTGAGAGAGGAGAAAAATACATTTTCAGAGGTTCAGTTTCTGTTTCTGAAATATCTGTTATACTAATTTGTAGAAGATGCATCCTGTGGTGGGGGGGAGTGGGGTGGCGGGGGAGAGAAATGTACAACCCTTGGAAATAGCTGATGAAATGAGGGTAAAAAGGGGTCTAGCTTTACAATCATAAATGGGAAGAAAGGAAATGTTTATTCAAGTAGGTAAAGACAGGGACATTTCTTGGAAATAAATTGATAGCTGAATAAAAGCAGATTCCTCAGATCTTTAGGCTAAATAATAATGAGTAAAGAAAGCCTATTGACTGACGCATTTCCAAAATGATTGTTGCATGAGAAACTAAAAATGTATTCAGTCTAGCCTAAGGTACAAAATTTACTAGAGCTATAAAGAGTAAGATGATATGCATTTATCATGTTCTTTTTCTACTCTATGTTCCATTTTTAAATTACCATAATAATGTATATTAGAGGCTTGGCTTTATAAGACTACAAAGGGAGTCATATTTTGATGAACGGATGTAAATATCTTATACCAAATGGTAAATCTCTTGCTCACCTCTATGCAAAGAGTATGCATAAGCTATGCATCATATCTGTTTCATTTATTATATTCAAGATGTGACATCACAAGACAACTATTTCAATGCAGATATTCTTTTTAGTTTTTATAGGCAGTAAATTTACAGAGTCAAGTTAACGATCTCCTCATCCCAGGTGAGATGGAGGGAGGAGAAATAGAGAGTAGTGAAAAATTAATTCTACCTTTCTAAAAACTGTATTAGAAAATTCTAGAAGTTTATATATTTTGAAGTGGGCTTATTTCTACAGGAAATCTTGAACTTAATGTAATGATAAAGCCCCAAATTAATGTTTTAGTAGCCTGAACTGAATCATTTTTTATATTTCTTGGAGTGACTGCCTTCTGTACTAATTACCCAAGATCATTAAATAACAGTTTCACAAATGACAAGTTATGCATGAAGGACTGACTGTAAATTTATTCATCTTGTAAGCACTTTTCAAAGATGACGTAACAAAAACTAGAAAAGTCTACTGAAACACCAAATTTTGAAAAGCTGTAAAATCTGTTTAGGGGACTTAAAAGACAGATGAGATGAAAGCAGCAGGCTACTTACATTCCTCAAACTATTCTTCACAGGGCACGAAACTGACTTATTAGTGTAGGTTTTCTTGATAATATACACATCCCTCAGGAGGTCTAGAAACAGAAGAAAAAGCTCCCCCCCCCGGCCCCCCAAGAAAAAAAACCTCTCATATCTACTTTAGATTAGAATTTAAAACACGGAGCAAAAAATAGAACATATTCTGCCTTTTCAAGTAAGCAAATTAAAGGTACAAAAAGTGAGAATTAACAGACTATGGAGCAGCAGAGGGGGAAGAAAGGGAGAAAAAAGGAGGAGAGGAACCTGAAAAAATACGTATAAATCACACAAGCACCAAGATTGCGTGATGTAAAAATATATAATGCTACAACTTTCTGATGACTGAGGAAAATAACTCAGGACAATAGAAGAGTAACATAAGAATCAAACAGCTGTGAAACGCCTAATGCTAACTAACATCACTATAGGAGACAAAATCAAGATGGTGGCTCAAGGAAAATGTCTGGATTTTTCTTTAAGTACTATAAGGGGCAGTATATGTTGGGGGAAAATCATTCACAAGTGCAAGAAACAATCAGAAAATAGATGAGGGGCTTCCTGTATCTATATTGAATAATAAGAGCGGGACAAAAATACGCAAAGATTTCCCACCTGTATTTACTTTCCCTTTCAAATAGACTTAATTTCTTAGTAAATCCTAAATAAATAGACTCTTACACTATTCTTTTCTATTTATGACAAAGAAAAGAGGGCATAGTGAGAGATTTGGATGTCATTAATTTATTAAATTTTGTTTTCATTTAATATGTCATCTGTTCTGTTGGTCTTTATTGTTATCACTGATATTGTTACCATTTAAAGTGCAAGAACATAATAAATTATAAGAGAGAGAGAATTCCCATGAGTGATAATGTTTTTACAATGTTCCTCTAGGTTTGGGGGAGGGGAACAGATACTGACTGAGGAAACTACAATGTTACTCAATAGTCTATGAAGATCTAGCCTAAGTAAACAGAATTTATCTCAAAATGTTTCTGGCACTTGATTTATTGAAATGTATAACTATAATAGTGTTGTTCTCTAATTAGGAAAGAGCAGTAAACAGTTCACATAAATTAATACAGTTTGTATTAGTAGTAACCAGTCAAATAAAATATTGAGTTTTTTCCTACTTTGCTGGTTCTCCAGTACTAACTGTGGTAACTAATACCAATGAATGAAAACAGTAGTGAGTTGTGGGGGTTCTCTGCCTTTCTGGTCATACACTGTCTTCTGATGGGATTCAAATATAACGCCCATGTCACAAAGCAGTCTTGCTATAATTGGTAAACCTAAAGTTAAATGACACCACAAGGACACAGACAAATCTGGGAAGTAGAATGCCCTACAGAAAATCCAGTCAATTCTCTTCATCGTGTCCGTTTCACAGAGGCTAAACAAGCTGCAAGGGGGACTCTTGATGAAGAGACATTGTAAATACACACATCTCAATGCATTTTGGTTTGAACAAATCAGCTGTAAAAGACATTTTGAGAAAATAGTGGAAATATGAATCTGGGTTGGATGTTAAATGATAATAGAAAATTTTTAGAGGATGCTGGGATGGCTCAGCAGGTTGAGCACTCATCTTGCTCCAGAGTCCAAGAATTGAATGCAGGCCGAGGCCCATGCGGACCCATATGTTGAACTGGGGTGGGCCCCCAGTTCGGTTCTCACTGGGGTGAACTTTCCATGTGGGAGGCGCCTGGCCGGGTTCCTGCCCTGCACAGCCCCGCACCCACCTGTGGAATGAAAATATGTAGAAAACCAATGACATACAACTATGGAGACTGCTCTGGGCCCTCCCCTTCTCTCTCTCTCTCTCTCTCTCTCTCTCTCTCTCTCTTCTCTCTGTCAAAAAACAATAAAAATGAATCTATGAAAAAAAAGAAAAATTTGAATTTTATTAAGTGTGATCATGCTATTGTGGTTATGTAGGGAACTATCATGACAGTTTCATGTATGCATTCTGGAATATTTAGAGTAAAATACTATCAATAACTTTTTAAAAATAGTTCCAAAATAAGATAAAACAAATATGGCAAATTTTTACAGAGGGCAGGTTATGGCTGTTCATTATACTATATCCTCTCTGTTTTTCTGTACAGAATTTTTGTGTAATAATAAAGTACCTTTGTTGGGGAGGGTTTTGGTAGTAGAGTGCACAAAACATGGCTTCATGAGCATAATAACAACTGAAGTAGTTACAAGTGTGTTTAAAGTAATGTCAGGTACAGTTAGCTCAAGCCACAGGAAGCCATTTGAGGTTTTAGAGAAGGAGGCTCTGCAGTGGGTCAGGGAATCACTGGTTATTTTTTTCACTTGCACGGTGTTTAGTTATCAGCTGGTGCAATTGTAGCCTTTCATAGAAGAGGGAAGAAAACTCAAAGTAAGTGAGGGCGCTGCTCAATTCCTGGACTACCAGAAGTGGAATCAATTCTCTTGATGTTCAGCCTCCCCCTTCTTCTACCCCATCCTATTCTAAATCTAAGATGCCATGAGTCTACCTTTTAACAACAATAAGGACAAATTACACTTTTACCCACTTTTGTAGTTTTTGGTGCAGTTTTCGTACATTATTTTTTTAACGCTTCCAACAACCCTAGGAGATATAATAGGTCATTTTCTAGATAAGGAAACTGAGCTGCTAAGAGTTTAAAGAGCTTACATAACATTACAAAGGAAAAAGCTTGAGGGAGAATCAAAGCATGTCAGAACTTCTAGCTCTGTGTTTTTTCATTATTCAATAGGCAGCGCCTATACTTGTAACAGGACAAATGTCCAAGATCTGATTCCCAGCCGGGTTAGGGGACAACATCTTACAATAGCAAGTTTCATACGACCTTTACTTGCAATATTAAATAAAAGTCAAATGTATACCATTAAATAACAACCCAGTGGAGGTAATTAGCTAAACCAATGGTTCTCAACTCAGGCCACACCTCATAGACTAGAGCAAGCTTGTCCAACCTGTGGTCTGCGGGCTGCACATGGCCCAGGACAGCTTTGAAAACTGCCCAACACAAATTCATAACTTTTCTTAAGACATTATAAAATTTTTTTGCAATTTTAAAAAAATTTAGCTTATTAGCTATCATTAGTGTTAGCATATTTTATGTGCAGTCCAAGACAATTCTTCTTCCAGTGTGGCCCAGTAAAGCCAAAATGTTAGACACCCCTGGACTAGAGTAAAGCCAGATACTCTGGATTTTCTAAAAGTTCCACGAGCTGGGGTTGGGGGAGGGAGGTTTTAATGTGCAGCCATGATTTAAAACCTTTGGGATAAACTACTACCATTCCAGTGTGTAGCCTTCTGGTGGTCTAACTAAATCCAGGGGTACAATTTGGAAATCTGAAAAAGTAAATGACAACACAACATGAATGAACCCTGAAAACACGGTGCTAAGTAAGAGAAGCTATTCACAAAGACCACAGATTGCATTTATATGAAAGTCCAGAATAGGCAAATCTATATAGACAGAAAGTAGGTTGGTGGTTGTCTGCGCTTCAAGTACAGGTAACTTATAGTGATGGCTAAGTGGGTGGAGTTACATTTAGTGATAATGAAAATGTTCCAAAGTTGACTGGGGTGATGGATTCATAAGTCTGTGAATATCCTAAAAACCATCATGTAATTTAAGGGAGTGAATTGTATGGTATGTGAACTAAATCTTTTTAAAATGAATGGATTGCATGTCTAAACAATGCCTTATTTTAACCATTTCTCTCCCTTTCACTGTTCAACAAAAGCTATTTTCCTTCACTGAATCAGCAAATACTTAGTGACCAAGTTCTATATAACACGCTCTGTTCTAGGAGTTGTGACAGCAAGCATGGCAGACAAGAGACCTGTCCTCATGGAGCTTACATTCTAGAGGAGAGCAATAAACAATAAATAAATAAAGAGAATACTTTCAGATTATGATGTAAAGCAAAGGAAATAAATCTGGGTGTAGTGGCTGTATGTGGACTGGGGGTGCAGGCCACTTTAAAAAAAAAATTTATATAAAGATTTATTTTATTGTTTGAGAGAAGATGAGAGAGAGACAGATAGAAAGGGGGAGGGCCAGAACAGTCTCCATAGTTGTACATCATTAGTTTTGACAGTTTCATTTCACACAGGTGGATGCGGGGCCACACAGGGCAGAACCAAACTGGGGGCCTCCCACATAGGAGGTGAGAACCTTCATCACCATCCTGGTGGTTACCAGTTGCGCTGCAATTCAGCAGGTAGGTTTGCATGGGATTCGATCCCTGGACCCTGTGATTGCAAGGCGAGCACCCAGCCTGTTGAGCTATACCAGCATCCCCCACTTTAGATCAGAATGATCAATCAGTAAAGGTATCTTTGAGGAGGTAACACTTGAATTGAGGCCTGAATGACACAAGTAGCAAACCACTCAAAGATCTGGGGACTGAAATCTCCAGCATGGACCTGCGAGTTTCAGTGATGACATAGTAGAGTATGGCCTGAACCAGAACTAGCTTGAGAGTGACAGAGGGTGCTTTATTAACTACATAGGACACAGAGACACTAGGTACAAACCAGGGACTATCTCAGGCAGACCAGGATGTCTGCTCCTCCTACAGAAAGTCCAAGACTTTAAAATGCAATGAAAAACTGTTGGCACATTTAGGCTGGATTGAAGCAAGTTTGAAATTATCCCCTTTAAGGGGTCCCCAGAGTTTATTGTTGATTAGGGTGATTAAGAATGGCAACGGCACTGTCAGCATCTATTATGAAAACTAGAGGTACACATGAGCCCCCCTGCCGCCCCCCACCATCACAAGCGTGTGGGTTGCCAGAGTCCCTGCAGTAAGACCAGCCAGAACTATCCTTCATCAGCTTTGGGTCAGTTCCAGTGCATGAAAAATGCTCTGCTCAGGCCCCAAGGCTCCATGACGTACAGGACAACAGAAAGCATTTGGCTTGGAAAGTTGTCAAAGCAGGTGTTGCTAGTCGTCCACCCTAACCGCAGAAAAGCTTCAGAAACACTCCCCAGCTTCATCTGACCCAGAGCATGGGAATTCTGTCGCTTCCCAGGGGGCTCGCAGGCGTGAGCCATAAAACACATTCCCAATTAACCGCTTGGAATTATGTAACAGGTTTACTGAGTTTTGGAGCTTGCCAACCAAGAAACAATCATTTCCATCTTCTATGGGTGACACTGAATTATTCTTTCTGGCTCTGGTTAGATCGCAGGATGTTAAGTAAATGAGAAACAAACACCTAGCAACAACCAACTATTTTCACCCATAAAATCTACTTTGGAAACAGAATCTAGGAAAGGCAAGGGGGATTCATATTCCAAGAAGCCCCCTAGATCGTTAAAGTCCCTAAAACTCTTTCTGAAATCAGGTTAATAATTACCATTATTACAGAGCACCTACTATGTTCCAGGAATGTTAGCTTACTTGTTTTACCTGCCTAGAACCCATTACTACAAACCTGCAAGGTGAGTTTATTATTCCCATTTTATTGATGAGAAAACAACGTCTCTGAAAGATTATTTTCTCAAAACCATATCCTTAAACTTCAAATTTAAGTCTAAAAAGAGGCCATGTTTATTTCCAAATGCCCCAACTTGTTCTCCTCTGATAAAGTAAAACACACTTTGTGGTTTACATAAATATGCAAATGTTCCATGTGTGTACCATCTTTTAAAAACTCATTACTATATGTGAAAATCCAAATAATGCA
>PVKE010032214.1:0-18606 GCA_004027555.1 Craseonycteris thonglongyai
AAGAAGAAGAAGAAGAAGAAGAAGAAGAGAGAGAAAAGAAGAAGAAGAAGAAGAAGAAGAAGAAGAAGAAGAAGGCGGAGGAGAGGAGAGGAGAGGACACAGAACTGGGTCTCCCCTTCAATCTCATCTAGTGCAAGTTTACTGCAAGTCTCTAGTCAGTCACTTCGTCTTTTTTTGATAGGTTGTCATAAAGCCTCTCTGACCCTCACTCTCTTCGTCTGTCCGTAGCCCAGATGGGGGCTGTTCCTCATCCACGCTGTGTTGTTTCTGCTTTGACTTTGGATATAATTCAATGTAGAAATTGGCTTCTATGCCAGATGTCACAAGATCTCCAATCACAGCAAGAAGTTCGTGACTTTTTAGGGATTGTCTCTGAAGACTGATGGAGTCCCAGGGAGCAGGTCAGATCAGGCAGTGACCAGCAGGATCCATTACAGAGCCTATGTTCTCCCAAGTCCCCATCAAAGGTGTTTCCCGGCCCCCATGCCACCTGACGGGCCACTCCCAACCTGTAAGAGACACGGTCCTCCTTTCTCCTGAGAGCTTCTCTGGACCAGCTGTCTTTCCCAGGCCTCATTAACATGTTTCCTCAAACAAAGATGGTCCCTGCTAGAAGGGAGAGGAGAGGCTACGAAACGCTTGTCCTCGACAAGAAGAATGGGAAGAGTGGAAGGACATCTCGCCCTACGGCCAGCTGTGACGACGACCACATGAAGGAGTGGGTGCGCATATTCTTTGCAAAATAGAGAGGATTAATCAATTGTAAAGGGTTAGGAAAGTGATAATAGCAGAAATGTTGACATTAAAGATGGGAGGACTAGTCCAGTGTTTCTCACACATGTTCAGCTACAGTGAACAGTAAGAAACATATTGGACATCTAGACCTAGTGCATACAGGAGCACAGAAACACACACACACAACTGAAACAATGGTTTCACAAAGCAATACCTACCTTACTATGTGTAGCCTAACTTTTTATGCTCTTCCCTTGTACTTCCTAATGCTAGTTGTGGTCCACAAAATTTCTTTCAAAACCCACCAATGAGTCACCAGTCTTACTTAGAAGAACCTTAACCTAGTCCCACTCTCATTCTTTAAGAAGAAAACAAGGCCCACTCATTTTTTATAAATACTTCCTGCCAATCCACCCATGCTCACAAGGTGCTGAACTTCAGGGACCACAAGTTATGGATGCCCTGAGGACTTCAGAGTCCGGCAGAGGGAGTGAAGAGGTAAGCCTGGGCAATGCCTGGCCCACGTGCACACTGTTCCAGGGCAAGGACCGGAATTTACACTCCCCGTGTTTTGGGGTGTATTTTCTTCAGTTACTTGCCTGTTGTTTTTAATCAGCAAAACATTTGTTTTAATTGTATTTTAAATGTTTCCATTTGCAACCATAGTTAACACAAAATAAGACTTTCTCATACATAGTCATAACTTTTGCTCTGTGCGGATCAGTCTGCTGGGGCCTGAAGTCAAAGGAAAGCAGCAGGAGGACGGCTGGGCCTGTAGGAGCCAAAGAACGCAAATTCCTCCTTTTCTTATTGTGTCTTATCACTTAAAACCCCCCACGTTTCCATCTTCTCAACGATCACGTTGTGTCATTGCTCCTGATAGATGGATAGGGAGCTGAGGCTCAGGCAGTGCCTCATCCAGGGCCACTCAGTCAGCACGCAGCAGGAAGATGTCCTCACTGGTTTGTTATGGGAAATAAGGAGAAGCGTGTGTTAGAGCTAGATTAGAGGAGATCTGGGTTTCTCTGGAAGCCATCGTTATGAAATGCTATGATCCCTTATAGATCTGAAAAGTTTCAAGTCATTGTAAAAATCATCTCTACTTTTCAATATATCATAAATGGGCCTCATAAACTCCCTTTATCATCCCTGTCCTGGCATAAGCTGCTATTCCAGGGTCAATGACACCCTTCAATGCTCCCAGGCCTCTCCCAACTTCAAGCCCAATGCAAGAGCCCCAAGACATGAGCCAAAAGCTCACTGTCCCCACACCGCTCCTCCCAACATGGCACTGATTCTCATATTCCCCGTTCTTAGAGCAGGTTTCCTCCTCTGAACTGTTGACTTATTTCCATAGAGTCTCACAAGGCTAATGAAAAAAACAACAACTGACATTTGTCTAAAAGAGCTCAGACTGGGAGAAAATGCAAAGCCCCTGAAGGGACAGTTGTGTGAATTTGAGAGAGGGGGGCTTAACCCCAGTTGCAGATCAGGGTGAGAGATAGATCATTGTGTGAACCACACAGAAGACAAGTTCAATGGTGGCTGATCTACACAAGGCCTACATCCTTGCAGATAAAAAATATGTAAATAAATAGAACATATACTTCAATATGTTAGGCTTACAGAAGAACACTCTCTTTAAATTTCCTTTATCATTAACACCCACACACACACAAAAAGCACAAATAGAATGAGATGCACTTCATTGAGAATAGCTTACAAATTAGTATATAAAGGGCTGTCTCAAGCCCATCAACACCTTAATTGCTTTTTGTAGCTGTAGTTCCAAAAGTTATTATTAAAATATTAAATGCAAAATTATACTTATTTTTTAAATGCCAGAAAGTTTTAGGGAAAGCTGAAAAGGCAGGCAAAAGTGAAAAAAACAACAACACAAAAATATGTCATGCGTGATGGTAAATGTCCTGCAGGAAATAAGCAGACAGGAATTAGGGTGAGCGAGGGGAAGTTCATGAGCCTCTTCGCATTACAGAGCATTGCAGCAGAGCAGGGATGGGTTGGAAGAGGGACACTAGGTGCCCCTTGGCCAGCTGGGCTGATATTGTAAGATTCCAAAACTAAATGATTATTGCTCAGGGCAGGTGAGAGGAGACAATATTTGTGGGCTTCATATGTCATGTGACTGAGGCCCCGACTACCTTCTGTTCCAGACTGTCTCTTCGAGTATCTTTGCACATCCAACAGCCTTGGAAGAGTTCAGCGTCTCCCTCCAGAACTGAGGGAAAGTTTGCTTACATCTAGAAGATAGAGATTGTGTCTCCCCTGACCCTCCCAGAGCAAAGAGCAGGCATACTTACTGTCCATTATAAAAGATTTGGGTTTTCTAAACTCAGGGTTCCTCTCTTGTAATACAACTCACTGTGTACGCAGGTATTTTCTGCTTCTCTTTGCATTATCTTGCTGACACTTTGCATTATCTTGTTGACACTGTGAGCAATAGAGCGCCCTTTGTCTTTGACCCCTGAAACTTGTGTCTCCTACCAGCACCCATGAAACTGACAGGCTTGACTGTTCGCTTACAATTAGGAAAGAATCTCAGACCCTTCACATTTCTTGACACTGAGATATAATGGTTACAGCAGGAATGAAGAGAAAGAAATGAATGTGAAAAAATTTGTAATTATTTTGGCAGTGAGAGAAAATATTAAATTTGAAATAAATACTTTTTCCTTTCAATATCCTTTCTCCTTTCCAAGGACAGGTCTGTGATTATACTCAATTCTTAGTCTTTTGTGGTGCTCAAAGAGGTATGAATTTGAAGAAAATCTGAGAGATACAAATGATTATGGGATTGATTTATATCAGAAAGAATCCAGAGTAAATTGTAAAACAACAAGAAAGAAAAGAGAATAACAGCTCATTGGGTTTGAGAATAGTATAGGCTTGATATGAAGAGTTTTGGAGTTTCTCAGGGGAAAAAAAGCAGCTGTTCACATAGAGTTAAGTTGATAGATATAGATGATTGATGACTGATAGATCATGGATGATAGATGGAAATGATAGATAGATAGATAAATAGATAATAGATAGATATAGATAGATAGAAAGGTGGGTAGGTAGACAGACAGAGAGAGAGAGAGATAGCTATAGATAAAGAAAGAGAGACAATGGGGAAGCCAGGATGGCTCAGTGGGTTAAGTGCTCACTTTGCAGCCCCGGGACCAAGGGTCGAATCCTGACCCTGGCCCCGTGCGGAACCATGTGCTGAACTGGGGAGTGCCCCCAGTTCAGTTCTCTCTCTGACTCTCTCTCTCTCTCTGTCCCTGTCAAAAATAAATAAATAAAAATATATTAAATAAATAAATAAGCAACCATGAATGACAGTACATTTATGGTTCCATCTGAGCCATCACCACATTAGGGGTGGGGAGAAAATATTAAAAAAAAAAGAGAGACAAAATGAAAAAAAACTCAGTGGTTGAGTGCTTGTCTCGCAATCATGACATTCCAGGTTTGATTCTCAGGCCCTGCCCATGCAGGTACGGGTGCTGAGCTGGGGCACAACTGGTAACCACCAGGATGGCTAGGTGGTGAAGGTTCTCGCCTTCCATGCAGGAGGCTCCCAGTGCAGTTCCTGCCCTGCACAGCCCTGCATCCATCTGTGTGGAATGTAACCATGTCTCAACTAATGATGTGCAACTATGGAGACTGCTCTGGGCCCTCCCCCAACCCCCTCTCTCTCTGTCTCTTTCTCTCCCCATCTACCTTCTCTCAAACAATAAAATAAATCTTTAAAAAAAAAAAAAGTGGGAGCGGGGGCTCCAAAAAAATGTTAGGAAAGGTTTGAAGCTGACAGGCTCATAACTGAGGGCATTATAGCAGAAGAGAAATTGGAAATTATTGACATATTCTAACAACTCTTGAACTGTGCACCCACCAAATGCTGGTGTCTAGGGAACAGATAAGATGTTCCAGTGAAGAAAATCCAAAAATCATAAAATTAAATGGTTTGGTTTGGTGAAGTGAATTAAATAGTTAGAAAATCATTTAAGTGTTTCTAAAAATCACTTTTCTCAAATATTTAGTATACCTGCCTCTTGCCTTCATCTTATTTTAGACAGATGAGACTTCGCAGAGTATAATAAACAGCTACTTTTCATGTAACATGTGTGTATTTCCTAGATCCTGGCAGGAATACTGCGATTCCACAAGCTCTGTCTCCTGAACGTGACCGAGAACTATGATGCCACCTTCCTTGTTTTCCCTTCCTTGTTTTCCAACAGAGTAAGCTGAGCTGCCCCCTTTCACCACATAAGTTGACAACAGGACCCAAATTGGAGGACTTTGCCTCCAGTCAATGTTCTTTCTGTTCCAATCTGCTCTTCCCCCTGTTAATGTTTTTCCCAGCGGTTTGCTTCTCATATTAGTCAGGGTGTGTTCAGTGATGCTGCCACAACAAACAGCACCCCCATCTCGGAAATGTAAGCATGCAAATACACAGGTGTTTTACACTTACGCACCTCTCCAGTTCAGACAGATGTGGTGGGGGCTGCATGGGGAGAGAGCTCATTAAACTGACCACTCAGCGGCCCAGGTTGATGGACACTTCAATTAGGTACTTGCATCCAAAAGTGGGAAGGGAATGTGGAAAGCACACATGGATAAGGAGAACATTTTGATGGTTGCCAGATGGGAAGGGGGATTGGGAGGATGGGTGAAAAAGGGGGAAGGGATTGCGAAGCACAAATTGGCAGTTATATAATAAAATAGTCACAGGGGTGTAAATTATAGCATAGAGAATATCATATTGTAATAACTATGTATGGTGTTAGACGGGTACTAGATTTATTGCAGTGATCACTTTTTAAATTATATAAATATCTAATCACTACATTGTATACCTGAAACTAATATTATATTGTATGTCAACTGTAATTGAAAAATAAAAAATTTATTTAAAAAGAACTTTTGTGCTAAGGGATTAGGAGGTTTCCATTTTTCTTAACAAGATGTGTGATCTCGGGGAATTTCTTTTATCCCATGAAGTCTCAGTTTTCTCACCTGCAAAACAGGACTAATAGTCCCTGCCCCATATGGTTGTTGTGGAGATTCAATTCAATCATTTCTGCAAAATTCTTCCCCTATGCCTAGCCCGAGTGGAACGCCCAATAAATAGCCATTATCTGTCTCATACAGAACAGCTTTCAAAGCACTTTCAAGCCCATCAGCACGTCTGGCCTTCATGTCAAGTCAGGAGGGTCCATAAGGGGGATTATCATTACCCATAAGCACAGATGTGACAATGGAGGTTCTTGGACATGGAGCTGCCCTGGTTGTTAGGGAGGAGCTTGGATCTATGTGTCCTCCCTTTCCTTCTCCCTTTCTTTTCTGGGCTCTTACTGAAAAAGAAAACCTCGCTTGTGACAGGTTAATATTTAGGCATATATCAAAGTGAGGGATTGGAAAATAAGAATGTAAACGGGCGAATTTGGCTCAGGCCAGAAGTTATAGCACCTGCATTAGCAGAAGTCGGTGGAAAGCCTCCGGACATATTTTTGGAACATTTGTCACGTGTGTTCATGAAAAGCTCACTTGGACTGCACACAAAAGACAGACATGCCCAAGGACTTCGGGGGTCCCCGGGTGAGATCATACCCTCCGAGGAAGGGGGCCCAGGAGACAGGATCACGCTGCAGTGGTTTCCACTCAGGGCTGCATGCACTGTTGCATTTGATAAACATTAAGCGATTGCTTGTGTCAAAGAATGAGCTATGCTAAAAGGCAGCTGGAAACAGATACAATGCAAACACCTTTGCCCCTCTGTCTTGGTCTGCAGAGAGGCTGATTTCTGAGTCCTGGAAGTGAAAGTTCCAGCAAGTTCTGTCTTCTGACAAAGTGAACATTTTAAGAGAGAAGCCAGACTCTCCAGGTAGACAAATGAGATCCTTGCCACCCCCACCCAGCCATCCTCTAGCCAACTGTTCAGGGACTGGAGGGTCCCTGGGTCAAGGCCATTTCAGCTCCTTCTGCCAGCCGGTGTCTAGCTGATGCAGAGAGAGGGGTGGATGGATTGGATGTTGTCCCAGCCACATGTACTTCTCCAAGAGCAAGTTCCACCTTCCTTCCCAGAGCTCTGGAGCTTTCTAGAAATCCATCTCTAGAGCTGTCTCTTCAGGCACTGCCTGCACTCCCTTTCTCTCCCCGACATAGGCCGTGTGTTTCCTCCCTCTGCTAATCTCCGTCTCTTTGTTTCTATCTCTCACTGCTCCCCACTTTCTTCTGTCTCTCTCTCCCGTTTCTCTCCTTTACCTGTTCCTATCTGTATCCCTGACCTGTCTCTGTATTTTCCATGCCCAAGACTCCATGTCTGCCTCCATCTGTCTGATGCCTCTCTGTTAGGGCCGCTCTCTCCCTTCTTCCACGTCTTATTCCAGGGCTCCTGGAGCCAGATTTCATCCGCCATGTGACCTTTCACAGCAGCCTTTCCCTGATGGCCACACACTCACCAGGACTGTTTCTCATTAAAGTCCCTGGGTCAGGGTGAATGTCCCTTGTTTTCTTCAGGCAGGGCTCGCATCAGCTGCAGCCTAACCCCAGCCCTGCCTCACTCTGCCCTAGGGGAAAGGCACTGGCCTTCCCCAGAGGGAAATCAGTTCAGGTAAGTCCAAAACTAGGCCACCCTGAAGCCCCAGAAAACAGGTGATAATAATAAAAAGAAGAAAAAGAAAACAGGTGAACAATGTTTAGCTCCCATCATCTTCAAAAGCTTTGGGGTGGGTTGTTAATTTGTTTGTTTGTTTGTTTTGGTATTTTTCTGACTGTCCAAATCATATGTGCCCATAGTAGAAAATTTAGACAGAATGAGAAACGGTAAAGATGCAGAAAGAAAGTTACTCATCATCCCACCACCCAGAGGCAGCCACAGCTGTCATTTTGCTTATTTTTTCCCAGGCTTTTTCCCCAAGCATTTCTGTGTCTCTTGGTTGGTTGGTTGGTTGGTTGGTTGGTTGGTTGGTTGGTTGGTTGGTTGGTGCATTTGTTTGTTTTTATATCAGATTACCCTAGATACAGAACCGTGCAAACTCTTTTGTTGTTTAACATGCTATCATTTTTATCTTTCTTTGTTCTTGAAAGGTTTTTGCAAACACAGATTTCTCTCTCGCTGTGGGAGAAAAAAAAGGATATGTTAGTACGGCTTAGCACTGTGACTCCGTCTCTACCAATCCCAAAGCTGTCCATTCTGAAGTGCAACCAGTCAGGGATCTGGCGGCTTCTCCATTCCCTAAGCACGCCTTCTGCTCGAGCCTTCCCACACACTCTTCTCTGGTCTAGAACACAAGCACCTGCTTTTCCTCAGGAATCAGCTCAGAGATCGCCTTCCTCTGGTGATGATGCCCATACATCCCAGAGAGACACGGCGGGTGTGTCCGGGACCCCTGCATTCCCCGAAGGACAGCCCAGCCCAGGAGCTTTTGCTAAGAGCAGGTGCATGTCATCCACCACATCCAGTGGTCCCCACCACAACTGGTCTATTTGCCAGTAACTAGCCAAGGAGTAAGAATGACCCATCTGACTGCTCAGTTTTAAATTAAACAGACGTCATATTTTATAAGTTGTCCAGTTTTCTTATTTCCTTTTTTTTCCCTACAATGCATGACTCTCATCAAGTTCTATAATAGTTTTAAAAGGCTGTGTCATGTTAACCTCATCTAGTATGAAACGATCAATACATTTCAGATGACTACAAGGACTCTTCCAACTGCATTAGTGAAAAAGAGGGAAAGAATTTGAGCAGATAAAGCAAACTATTGTTTTCATTATAGCAGCTACTATGAAAGTCCTTACTATCTGCCCAGTACTGTGTTAAATGTTTTACTTGACCATTAGTTCCAATAGTCCTGTGTCAATTCTATAAACTAAGTGATGTTATTTCCCCCCATTTACAGATGAGAAAACTGAGGCCCAAGACTACCTGATTGCTAAAAGGAGGAAGCAGAATTGTAGCAAGAGCTTTGCTTGATTGTGCTCTGGAATATTTTTCTATGTATTGAACTTTTGACGGTTTGTATAACACTGTCACTAGATGCATGTTGACAAGCAGCTTCACACACTTCAATCAAGACCTCAGGGTCAAATTTGGTGAGCCTCAAACTTGTTCAGGTGTTACTGTTAATAAGTAACTAAAAGTTAGGCAAGACACAGAGAAGTAGCTACACAGTTAATTAGATTCCTGGAATAGGAGCAGTTTTACGAGCACAAAACTGTATGGCTTATAGTACTAAGTATCACCCAGAACAAGGACCCACCGAGAGAATAACTGTCACAGTGTGCGTGGGGGACTGGAACCTCCATTCTTTATTAATCACTTACTACCTTCTCATTGATTTTGTTGCCCATATAAATTTGCAACCAGATATTCAGGGAACTAATAAAGTTTTAGGAATTGTTATAGAAGAAAGACTCAGCATTGAGGGAAGTTCACCCAGCAGAGGTCGGGGGCTAGAACGAGATCTCCTGGGCTGCCATCCAGGTTCTTCCACTTCTAACCTTACCCCACAGCTCACTTTCCTCATCTGTAATAGGCGGGTAATAGTAGTAAGTACCTCCTATGGCTGCTGTAAGGATGTAGTGCATGTACCGCACTATAAGAGAAGAGTAGCTTCAGCCAAAGGAGTCAGTAAATATTCGCTGTCATCCTCATCATCATATATTTGCTTTTCCCACAAAACTGAAAAGGCCTGTCATTATGGTCAGTTTGCATCTGACTGTCTATGTTCTGCAGGAGCGTATTTTCAAACATGGGTGCAATTTAATATACAGAAGCTACTACCCAGGGTCATCCTATTTGACACGGATGAGCGCAGGGGTGTGGGATTATAGAAGGGTGTAAGAGATCAGAAATGTTTCTTTCAATAACTCTATATTTTTGGTTTGTTAAAACAGTTTATATAACAGTTGTATTAGTATATATTTTTAAGGAAACAAAGTAAAAATCAAGGCGACATGACTTTGTAAATCAAAATTGGAGTCATGATTCCTCTTCTGCTACATCCTGTCTTCCATAAAGTTGGGGTTGGGGTCCACGGAAATGGGAGGGGTGACAGGCATAAGAAGGATGGATAAAAGAGAAGGGCCCTGTGCCGAACATGCAATGGGAATGAGCTGATGCAGACTTCAGATACAGAATCAGCAGTAGTGTTTTTTTGCAAACTAAATAAATAAATAAATAAATAAAACCACAACAATAAGACATTCCTACCTTTCCAACACAGGGCTCTTGTTCTGTAGGCTTCAACTTCAAGCATCCCCCACTCCTACCCCTCCTCACACCCTCCTCCTCCCCCTGCAAACAAGGTGGGGAGGGAGGGAGGGAGCACGCTGCACATGGGAGGCAGAGGACAGAGTTCACCCTGTGAAAAATCATTAATCATCTTGAGGTCACCAGCCCTGAACATGCTTCCTCCTCAGACCTGTCCAGCGGGCGATCTGTCTCCTAACAGGTTTTGTAATGCTGAGTTGTAAAGCGTTCCTGATGAATTATTGTTGGCACTCAGTCCAAAGGCTTGAAGGCGCAAGTCCACAAGAAGAAAAAGCAGACCCTCTCTCCCGTGCCTGTTGTTCATGGGGCCAGCACAGGGCTTGCATCATGTGTGCAAGCAGATGGCCTGTGGGCCCATCATCCCCACAACCCTGACTCCAGGAAGGGCCTGCGACAGTTGGGGTTCATCACCGCACTTCAAAACAGGAACATCTGAGGGCAGGCCACTCCATAAACCATGACCCCTCAGACCCCATGTCTGGGTAAGGGCAGGATTTGACACTAAGGAAACGGGCCAGGCCAATGATACGGCATGTCCACAGTGACTCAGCTACTTTGTGGCAAAGCCAGGATTAGAACTCAGTCTCCAAACTGCCACCTTTTTGTTTCTCTACCCTGCTTGCGCTGAGCTGTGTGCCCACCCGCCCGCCCTTTGATGTGGGCTGGTCCCATAGGACCTCAACCTTCGCCATCCCTGTCCCACCTAAGGCCTCTGCTCCAGCCTTCAGACACCAGAAGTGCTCTGCTCCCAGGCCCTCCATCTGCTTCCTTCTGGTCATCGAGGGACAGCTAAGGCTACCTTCTCAGAAAGGCATGATGGCCACCAGTCTCCCATTGCTTTTGATCACAACACACTCCTTTATTTCTTCATGGAACTTACGGTCTTCCAACATTGTCTTGTTTATTCATCTGTTAATGTGTTCTCCGTGTGTCTCTGTCTTCTGTCTGGGTCACCCAGAGTATAAGTACCAGAACGGAAGCCACCATTGGGCTGGTTCTCTACTGTGTGCCCAGCACAGAGAACAGTAATTGGCAGGTGCTCAATAAACATTTGGTGAATTGATTAATTAACAAACTCTGATCATTAACAATGCCTTAACTTCATATAAGGCCTTTCCAAATATGTATGTATGTATGTATGTATGTATAGATGATAGATAGATAGATAGATAGATGATAAATAGATGATAGATTCATAGCTCCCCAAAGTAATTTCACAAGTAACATTTTATTGTCACTTGTCTCACATGAGGTAAGAAAAACAGACTTTATATAACCATTTTACTGATAGGAAAATTGAGGCTCAGAGAGATTTAGTGATTTTTCTTCCTGACTAAAATTAGGAGAGTAGGGCTCTCCTGAAAGTCACTTGCTATTCAACCTTAGAAAGTTCACTTTTCTCTCTTTGAGTCTCAGTCTCCCTGCAATGGGGAGACTGTAAACTCAAACATCTCTAAGGTTCTTTCCAGGAATAACATTCTAGGGTAGCATTTCTCAAACTGTGGTTTTGGAACCTCAGTATTTGAGGAGATAGTTATACGTGTTCTGTAGAACCATTTGGGAAACACTATTCTAGAGTTAGCTCTAAGTTTACTTAAGGCAGGTACTGAAATCCAATGCAGGTAAGATGAGCTAAGGCTGCCTTGTGTAGAGTAAGAAATAAAAAGGGAATAAAATTTAGCAGCCCCCACACTGTGTCAGGCATGTGCTGAAGACTTCCTATGTATCATATCATTTAACCTCAAGACCCCTAGGAAGTAGGTATTCTTACTTCCACTCTACAGCTTTAAAACTAAGTGAAAATGAGGAAACAGAGTATGAATATGAAAGAGGATTGGCTGCTTAATAAAATGACCTCAAGGAATTTGTTCACAAACTCTAAACGGCTGTAGATAGCTTATTTGTTGTTATTTGATTTGCCATCAACAACAGGAAGCTGTTGCTTCACTTTCACCTTCCAAATCTTAAGTAAGTGTGTCGACTACTTAACCTACACTAAATCTAGAACTCTAGCTGCAAGGGAGTCTGGGAGATGTGGTTTCTTACTTTATATCTTCTGCAGTATGGGGTGAAAGGTGGTATTAATTATGAGTGTCAATGACCATATTCATCAGTCACCCTACATTGAATTAAGTTACCAGAATGACTCTCCTCCTGAACTCTGAGGGTTTGAAATACCAGCTGGGTCACTGGAAAGGGGAGAGGGATTGGTACAGGGATAGATTTAATGTGGGGAGTATCAATCAGGGCAGGATGAGGACACAAAGTTTCTGCCCAATGTTGGAACAAAAGCAAAAGAGAGACGAAGAAAAAGAAAAAGGGATCAAAATTGGCATTGAGTGAAAGGTTCATTTTCTCATATTAAACCACCCTGAGAAGTTCTGCTCCTGGCTCCTCCCATCCTAATTATGTCACCTTAGGTATCTTCTCTCCTCTGAGAAACACTTCTCTTATCACTTTTCTTTTCCCAGTGGTTTGAGGATCCAGTGGGTTACAGTGCATGGGTGTGATTTGTTCACTGTTAAGAGTTGCACACACTAGAGCAGGAGTGTTCAACCTCTGGCTTCACTGGGCCACACTGGTGAAGAAGAATTGTCTTGGGCCACACACACACACACACACACACACAAAATTATAATGCTAATGATAGCTGATGAGCTTCAAAAAATTGCAAAAAAATCTCATAATGTTTTAAGAAAGTTTACGAATTTGTGTTGGGCCACATTCAAAGCTGTCTTGGGCCGTGTGTGGCACACAGGCCTTGGGCTGGATAAGCTTGCATTAGAGGGACTACAATCTTCTCCTAACTTTCAAAGCCAAGTGACTTTGCCCATTTTCTTTTTGCATTGCTCTCATTCTACCTGGAAAGTTCTATGAGTGACATAGGCTTTTTTTAGCATAATTTCAGTTCAGAGGAGCAGAATTTCATATGATTTTTTTGTTATATAGTGATTTCATTTCTAAGAAGGAGTATTTCTTACTTTCACAATCAAGGAACATTTTTAAAATATGTCTTGGAGAGAAATGGATGAGTAGGCAGAGCACACAAGATTTCTAGGACAGTAATAATACTCTGTGTGATTCTATAATTGTGGATATATGTCATTATATAGTTGTCCAAACCCACAGAATGTACAACACCGAGAGTGAACTATAATGTAATCTGTGGGGAGAGGGTGATTATAATTTGTCAATGTTATATTCATCAGTTGCAACAAATGTACCACTCTGGTAGAGAATGTTGATAATAGAGGATATACACGTGGGGGCAATTCTAGGAAATCTTTGTCCTTTCCCTTCAATTCTGCTATGAACCTTAAACTGCTCTAAAAAAAATTAAGTCTAAATTTAAAAATATATAATGTCTTATCAAAATAAAATAAAATGACAGCTATAATCTCTCTCGTACATTCACACACACCAGCGGGACCCAAATAAGAACAGAATTATCTTGTGGAGGGTGGGCCCCTTGTACTAGAGCCTTCCCCCACCGGGTGAGTTTTCTAGGAACCCATCTGCATCCGTGTACCAGCTAGCATTGTTGTGAGCGGTTGCATGTGGCTTTGGTGCATTTTTTTCGAGACTCTGAATATGTTTGCCTATGTCATGATGGGTGTTTTACACAAACAACATGTGGCATAACAACACACCTGCCCGCACCACGCTGAGTATTCAGCAGTTTTTGACCAAAAATGGCATGACCCCCATGCTCCACCTCCCTATTCATCTGATCTCACCCCAATCAACTGTTTTTTGTTTCCCCGGATGAAAAAGTCCTCAAAAGGAAATGTTTTGCCGACATGGAAGAGATGAAACAAAAAATGGCAAAATCAATAAAAGCCATCAAAATCGATGATTTCAAAACTGCTTTGAGCAGTGGGAAAAGCGTCTCGATGGGTATATGGCATCCAATGGAGAGTACCTTGCAGGTGACTGAAGTTTAAACATGTAAGAATAAGTATACAATCTTCTATGAATTCTGGGGTGTTTTTGTGTGCCTGTTCTACACATATTTTTGCAGTCACAACAGTGACTGAGCATTTACAACTCTATGAGGGGTAGAAATTTGCAGAACAGAGAGATTATCAGAGAAGTGAGAGTACTAGTGCACACTATTTGATTTGATTTTGTGACTTATTAGTAGTATATGTGCCAAACTTCAGCCTATTTGCATTTATGTTCTTTCATATATTGCTGAAGAAGCACATAAAAGCAAAGAAAACCCCAAGTATGAATAAAATACTATTTTTGGAGATACGGAGGGCACCTGCTGATCAATATAAGGATAAGGGTTCCACAATAACTAGAGAGCACTATTCCAGTCTGCTGAAACACTTAAACGAATCTGTGAAGGAGAAAAAAAGAGGAAAATGGGCCAAAGGAGTACTACTGCTTTTGCACGACAGCATGCCCGTGCACAGGTAATGTTGTGTTGGTTACTCTTCATGACTGTGGCTTCCAAACGTTAAACCACCCTCCCTACAGTCCAGACCTGGCTCCATCTGATTATTATTTGTTCCCAAATATGGAGAAACAGTTTCAAGGAGAGAAGTTTACAGGTAACGAAATGTTAAAGCTGCAATTTGAGGGCAAAAACAAAACAGTTTCTTGAGGGTATAAATAAACTTATTGAAAGATCTGAAAAGTGTATTAGAGTTAAGAGTAAATATATTGAAAAGAGAAAACTAAGTTTTTTTACCCTTCTTCCCTTTCGTTTCATAAATTTTTTGACCACCCCTCATATTTGTGGGCTCATAGAATGTCTGCGCATGAACAGACCTGAGAAATCATGTCCAATCATACCCAAGCTTGTCCAACCCACAGCCCGCGGACTGCATGTGGCTCAAGATGGCTTTGAATATGACCCAACACAAATTTGTAAACTTTCTTAAAACATTATGAGATGCTTTTGAGATCTTTTTCTTTTTTTTTTTTTAGCTCATCAGCTATCATTAGTGTGAGTGTATTTTATATGTGGCCCGAGACAATTCTTCTTCCTATGTGACCCAGGGAAGCCAAAAGGTCGAACACCCCTGCTTCAGCCAGTTGGTATCAAAACACATTCTGAAGACACCAGGACTCCACAGAGAGATCTCAAGGGTCCCCAGAACACGGGTGGTGACTGAGAGCTCTCTTCCTTCCTAAACCCGCAGGGCTTGGCTTTCAACTATTTTATATTTTGGATTTGCCTTTAAGATGCCATTCCATTTTTTTAAAAGAAACTTCACTACAATACACGCACACACACACACACACGAAAATCAGGGAATGGCCTAAAACGACCTCGCTTCTGCCATTTTTCAGAGGAGGAGGCTGAGGACAACGGAGGCTCAAAGACCAACCGATTGTCCCACAGAAGCAGAAAAACGAGGCCTGGACCTGGAAGGTGGACCCGCACTGTTTTCCTCCCACACCCGCTGCAAGAATCCCAGGCTGAGTGGCCCAGACAGACGTGGCCGAGGTCCAAGGTCAGATCATTGTTGGTGCTGGTTGTTTGCACAATGAAGAACACTGTTTAAAACCTGAGGCTCGGAGACATCCCTGGCAGGACTCTCTGAACTGGAGCCCGGAGGAGAGGGTTTCAAGAGCTTGTGGTCTGGGCCGCGAGAGCCTCGGTGAGGACAGGCTGGCTCTCCCAGGGGCGGTGCGCTCTCCTGTGCCGCGTCACCTCCCTTGGCGGTACTGTAAACACAAGTGCACTGTATGTTTTTAAGATGTGAGAAGAAGCAGGATCCTGCCCGCCTGTTTTGACATAGCCTGCGGGGAGGGAGAATGGGACGAGCGGATCTCGCCTGGGCAGAACGTAATTGCTTCCCACACCTGATGGTTAATCTCAGGCCGGCTGGCCTTTCCGACGGTTGCCCAGAGAACCGCCCGCCCCCAGAGCAGTCACAGAACCAGGCCAAGCAGAGACCTGGGACCCGCAGTCATCTTGGCCACTCACGTGCTCTGGGACTGTGATCCTAGGTTTCCTGACCTGAAAAAGTGAGTCTTAGCCAGGAGCATGATTTTTGAGCTGACAGACTCTATTGGATTCATTTTACAAAATGGGTGTCCTGGGGAGATCTAAGTCGAAGTTTCTGCTACTAAAAGACCGCTGGACACCCACTGGGCTAGATGTTGCTATTACCTCTTTCAGCTCTGACGTTCTGCCATTCTAGACTGTACTTCTCCACTTTAAGGTGCTGGAAGGAGTTTCACTTCCACCCAGGAGAGACAGAGAAAGGCAGCAGCTCTGAGAGTCTGTGCGCCCGGCAGCTCCCTCACGGTGCGGACTGACTCCAGGAGGGAGGCCTGGAGTCCATCCTCAGCAAGGAAGGACCAGCTCTCTGTAGGTGTGGGCCTCAGGGGAGGGAGCTTCCAGGCCAGCTGCCCCAACTTCTCCGTGGGCACGTGGGGTCCTCAGCCTCAGGCCCCTGCCTGCTTCCACGGCCTTCTTCTCATGGCAACTGCTGGAGGTACATTCTACTACTCATCTGTCCCGCTCCCAGCCCTGGCCTGCCTTTGCCCGGAAGCCCTTTAGAGGAGGGACCAGGTCTCCACTCATCAGGCAGCTGTGTTGCAGGGGTTACAAGCAGACATGTCATAGTCACACCACCTTCACTCTCCAGCCTATAAATCTGAGATGCTCATAGAACTACCGTGAGGACTGAAGGGTTCAAATGCATGAAGTGCTTAGAATTGTTCTAGCTAGAGTATGTTCTCAAAACAGTTAGGCACTTTCACTGTATTAGTTTGTCCTGTACCCAGTACCCAGCAAGATACCTGTCAACAAAGATTTGCTAAATGAAAAAAAAAAAGGATAAATTAACAACTGGATAGTGATGTTGCAATCACTGACTAATCAAAAAAAAAATTCATTAATCTCTAGGAAACACCCAATACTGCCCTGGATATTGAAAAAGACAGAAATGGAAAAGAGACATGGTTTTTTTGTTTGTTTGTTTTTTAAGATTTATTTTATTGATTTTTGACAGAGAGACAGACAGAGAGAGACAGAGAGAAGGGGGAGGGCCCAGAGCAGTCTCCATAGTTGACATTAGTTTTCCATATAGTTTCACTCCACAGGTGGGCACAGGGCTGCGTAGGGCAGGAACTGGGCTGGGGGCCTCCCGCATAGGCCCCGGCAAGAACTCAACTGGGGGCACACCCCAGCTCAGCATGTGGGTCCACATGGGCCGGGGCTGGGGTTCGATCCTCGGTCCCCGGGGCTTCAAAGTGAGCACTTAGCCCGCTGAGCCATCCCCGCTTTCCCGAGACATGGTTCTTATTACATGGTTCTTATTTCTGATTAAGATACAAGAGATAATTTGCAATTTGATGATAAAGACAAATATGGTTGTTTTTTACATTGATAAATTTAAAACAAAATCTAACACAGCTTTGTTAGGTAACACACAGGTCGGGCCCTGCCTCGTATGTAGGCGATCTGATCTGATCAAGTTCTAAATTGTGAGGGACTGCAAATGAATGCTTTAGGAGAGACCAGGAAGGTTTTTGACTTTCTGGAATAGAGCCCTTCATTGTCGCAATATTCTACAAGTTGCCTTGACATAGTCAAACAAGGCCAGCTGGAGAGAGGAGGGAAGGGGGCAGGAGTCTGGCCAGCGAAGCCCATTGGGGTTACACCCTCAGTCAATGCTAGCCCATCGGATCCCAGCCTCAGGACCATGGGTGTGCTTTTCCCTGAGCGAAGCCAGGAGTCGGGTCTCTCTCCTTTCCATTGTGAGGATGCACAGACACACCTCCCTGGCAGAGGAGGGGGTCCTCAGGTGTCCTGCCCTGTGACCTACCAGCGGCCCAGGAGCAAGATGGGTTTTGGCCGGTCCCACAGAAAAGACCCCTTAGAGTCAGTCATGGGATTAGGTGCAAATTCACCATCAATATCCTCACCAAAGAAAACATAAGCACCATTGATTACCTTCTAATAACCATTTTATTACACATTTTATATTTATGGAAGGGCACTGGGAGACGACTGTTATTATTTCTCTAATGCAAAGCAGATGGGCCCGACAGAGGTAAATGGGGCTTTCTGGGTGTGGCCCTGAAAGTTTGTGTTTTCCCGGAAGGTTTTGAGCCGGGGCCAAACCAGACCCAGAAGTTCCCATCCACCCTTGTCTCGACACATGACTTTCATTAACAAAATTGCATTGCTCTTTTCTGCAGAAAGTGGTACCATTACTCTAATGAAAACATGTCCATTAGGGATCAATTGCCACCTACATGGTGGTGAGGAGGACTCGGAAGCAAGAGGGCAGGGGCTGGGGGGAGCAGAGAGACGGGTCCCACCCAGGGAGGCCCCGGCCGCTGGAGTTCCCAGGCCTGAGCGGAATCCGCCAGAGCCCTGCGCGTGACCAGCCTGGGGTGATGGGGCCCACAGGACTCGGCCCTCAGAACCTTCTGTTCCCATCGTTAAACCAGCCCTGCCCAGCACGGGCCTCATCGGTGGAGGCCACATGGCCCCAGCAGCTGCCACCCCTGCCCCCCGGGCCCACTCCCCCCTGCCCCCCTGGGCCCACTCCCCCTGCCCCCCGGGCCCACTCCCCCCTGCCCCCGGACCACTCCCCCCTGCCCCCCGGGCCCAC
>PVKE010032215.1:0-18604 GCA_004027555.1 Craseonycteris thonglongyai
GCATGGGCCGGGGCCGGGATTCGATCCTCAGTCCCCGGGGCTTCAAAGCAAGTGCTCAACCTGCTGAGCCATCCCAGCTTTCCCCGGCTAAATAATATTGATTGATAATAATACTGTTAAATACAAAAGAAAAGAAGCTACCGTATGACACTACCAAATATTCAAGCTAACTGACTGTGTTCTTCGATGAGTCGAGTCGAAACTGTTGTGTTCACGCGTTGCCTCCGGTGACGAGTGTAACACATAAGTCAAACTGTATTGTCTGGGTGGGCGGAGATCACAGTGTTAGGCTGTCAGAATTCTAGGAATTTATGACCTTGGCAAATTCCCAGAATGCAATAAACTATTGCTAGAAAGTTTTGTCTTCTACAATCGCTTCAAAATCCATGGTACATGGAATTCCACCCCAGAAATTTCGAGCGATCAACGATCGACCAAAACAAAGTTCATGGTACGCGGAATTCCACCCCAGACATTGCGAGCGATCCACGATTGACCAAAATTGGCGACCGGTGGACCGCGATCGACTTGTTGGCCACCCCTGCCTTAGGGAACTAATATAGATTCCTAGTTCAACTTCCTTGAAGTCTAAATTCAACATAGGGTCACAGCTTTTCCACTACATCTTTATATTAGGAGACCCATAAAAGAGAATTTGGAGGAAAAGGAGGCAATTATTAGTTAAATTGCTGTTGAAATATTTACTTTTGTAAATTGTGTAAAATTATATATCACTTGGGCCCCTACCCAGGGCCTTAAAAGAGGCCCAGGTGAGTGAGGAGTCTTGAAGCTTAAGATTCCCTCATTAGGGGAAGCCAGGATGGCTCAGTGGGTTAAGCGCTTACTTTGTAGTGCCGGGAGGAGGATAGAATCCCGGCCCCAGCCAGTGCGAACCCATATGCTGAACTGGGGAGTGCCCCCAGTTCAGTTCACTCTCTGTCTCTGTCTCTGTCTCTCTCTCTCTCTCTCTCTGTCAAAACAATTAAAAAAATTTTTTTTAAAGCACTCCCTCATTAGCTTCAGAGTATATAGTCCTCTGCCTCAAGGGAGCTAGTGTGGGTTGTGTTGAGGAAGGAGAAAGGTCTATCTATGTCTTTGTGGCAGGAAAATGCCAATTTGGAAAATGCAGAATCTTCACAGGAAAAGTACAGTAGTAAACAGATTATGGTAGGGGTAGGGGTGGAAGATGATATGGAAAAAAGAAAATAAGAGTAATAATAAGATTTTTTTTTTAATGGTACATGACTTCTGTCATTTTCTTCCCACTAGAAGAGGTGGATAAGTTGAAGCTTTCTTCTTTTCTCTGTGCAAACTCTGAAAGTTGAAGCTTTCTTCTCATGTCTGACCTCCACAGGGACATTGATTGCCTCTTCTTTCATAACAGTTGCATTTTTTGTATTTTAATTTCAGCCAAATGCTTTATAATTATTTCTTTATATATCTATTTTCTCCTCCAATGTTTTGAGCTCTGTGAGAAAAAGAAACAGGCCTGATTTACCTTTGTAAACTGTGGAGTTAAAAGGCCTTAAAAGATATCAAGAGAACCTTGTGAGGGAGCCTAAGGTACAGACTCAGACCACTCCAGCTTCCATTTGCATGTCCTCTTCTCTCTGCTACCATGGCAATAGAATCTTTATCAAGTCTAGAGAAGGACAACTGACCTTCTCAGCATATATTATTACCAATCTACTATTTATGACATAAATATTGGTTTTCCATACTCAAAACACTAGGCTGCTGAGACCCAAAACCCATTCTTTTAACCTGCTCTTTCTGCTGGGAGTTTTATCTATTTATTTTGAAATCTCCCACCAATCCACATTCCAGTTGAGAACTTACTCTGTTGTTTTGCTGTACCCTTCCTTCACTGATAGTAAGTCCTTGGTTCTCAAGGAGATAAGGTAAGAGAAGAGTCATGGGACTAAGGAACTTACAATTAATTTTAAAAATCAGTTGACATTAAGATACTCTGCAACTACAATTATGCCTCTATATCAGATTACCTGTCCCATAGCTCCATGGGTCTGGCTGGTAAGGAATGCCATCTTAGTCATAGTTTGAAAGTCCTATTGATAGATCATGCAAAAGTCAAGGTAGTTTGTGATAGTTATTACTGCTCTTCACAAATATTCCAGGCCTTTCTCCTGCCAGTACACTTGGTGAGACCCACTTTCTTTCCATTTGAAATTAATTGTGCCCATTTGACTTGCATTGGGCAGTGAAATGTGAGCAGATATAATATATAACCTCAAGTAAAGACTTCTAAGAGCCACATTGTGATTCACTATGCTCTTTTTCTTCAGCCTGAGTACCACAGTGAGGAGAAATAGATTGGATCTCTCAGATAACACTCCATAGACTTAAAACACTGGTGCTAGATTAAATTTTCATTTGTTTAGCCACTGTAATTTTGCATTTGTTTGTTAATACAGCATAAACTAAGCTGTCCTGCTTATGACAAACATGTGAGAACATAAGTTTCCCACAAAAGAGTAATAGACACAAAGTGCTCTCACTTAAGTTAGAAAAGAGTTATCTAGAAAAGTTGTGTGTGTATGGCTACTGGTACATGTAAGTTAGATAACTAGAATTAAATAGCTAAAAATTTAATTTTTTGAGGGATCTGTACTGCCAAAGAAACTATGAGCTTGGGCAAAGAAAGTCTATGACAATTTGATCTTAGAAATCTGCTTAGCCCCCAAGGAGGGCATATTCTCCCATGCCTTTGTACATGAGGCCATGGAGGATGACTAAGGGCTAAGAAGCAGAGTTGGTGCTGAATAGTTAAGAATGTTCCATTCCCTTTGACAGAGAGCCTTTCCAATATCTGCCCAGTAGAATCTCTACAGAACAATGTCTTCTATAGTTTTCCAATTTTGAAATAGGAATATATTTGCCATTAGCCTACATCTATTCTACTATATATGTCATATATGTAGATATATACATATATATATATTTTAATTTTTGTCCTTGTGTTTCTGGATCAAGAACAATTCTATCCAGACATGATATAGTCATCATTGCATATCACTCCTAGATGTAGAGACTACCATGCATCACCCAGACATAATGGACTTTGAACATGAAGCCAAGACTAAATACGACTTTTATATTGCCTACTTTGAGATAAGTATGAGTATTTCCTACATAAAAAAGGAGAGTAAACTTAACATTCAGTGATCAGAAAAACAGACTGTTAAACACATTAGGATTGTTCACAATATTATGTTCTATCTCCTTCCAGGCACATGGTAGTATTGTATTTCTACCCATGTGTGTTAGGTAAAGCCATGTAAATTACTTTGGCTAGTGAAATGTGAGCTGAAGTGATGTGCGACACTCTAAGCAGTAGCTCTGAAAACCACTGCATGCTTTGCAATGCTTTCAGAGAGCATTTACTTCCCCAGTCTAGGTCCCAGAATGTGGATATCAACAGTGTGGAGTAGGATCCCCAGTCAGCCATGAAGGCTGTGAGCAGTAAATAAACCTCTTTTATTTGAAGTTACTGAGATTCAAGTTCACTTGTTTCCACAGTATGGCTTTACCTATCCTGATTGATACAGGCTCTTACATAGTCCAGGAAACTCTGGCAGGGCCCTGTAGACTTGACTGACACTTATTATTAAAGCCTGAAACTAGCTCAGAGATCTTTATCTGAATGCTCAAATTTATGTCTCTTAACCTCTAGTCTTCTGGCCACCCCTTAGAGGTGAATGGGGAAATAATCACTGACATCGACATCGACCATACTACATGGGACACCTACGTGAACTTCTCCAAAATAAACCCTCTCTGGTCTTGGGGAAGTTTCCTCCCAGACACCCAGCTCCTCTTTTGCCCATATCTGCCTCTCAGAGCCTAAAATTTCTAAAACTAAAATCTGAGTGGGGAAGCTTTTTTACTGCCTCAAAAACTGTATCTTTAGCCCTGCAGTACACAATCCAAAAACAATTCCATGTGTAAAAAGCTCTGAACTCAGAAACCAAAACTTGTAATGTAGAATTGTACACATGGAAACAATGTAATTGATATCAATTAATGTCACCCCAATAAATTTAAATAAATAAATAAATAAAAGAAGCCAACACCCCCCCAAAAAGAAACCAAAACTTGAACTATCCTTTTGAGTTTAGGGTAGGGGTGAGAATGTTTCACGTACCTTTCATATCAAGAGGGAGAAAACAAAACATAAGCTAATATGTCAATAGATTATTCTGACACAGATGTCATTGACAAAACAAAGGTTTCAACTCAGGAATTGAGACTCATGTTGGGAAACTCGACTTGTTCCTCTGTAAGAACTCAATATAAACCCTTTTGATGAAAAGTAATTCTGAAAATGGACAAAGGAAAAGAGGAAAGAACTAGCATTTAGGGGATCCTACTATGTGACAGGTACTTCACCACATTTAAACCTCTTAAGTAGCCATATGAGGAACGTGTTATCATTTTCTTAGTGAAGACACTAAGGTTTACCAAACTTAAGTCTCTTGCCTAAGGTCACAGAGCAAGTAAGTGACAGAGCTGAAATTCCAACCAAATGTCTCCAGCTGCAAATGGTTCATAATGAAGTCTTCCTTCTATACTTGCTGTCATATCCAAATGAAGTTAAAATAGAGGGAAAAATACCATAGTAGGACAAGAGAAATATGTAGAACTAAAGAAATGATTTTTTAATATGAGTAAAATTTACATTTTTTAATATTATAACATTTAATCTGTTATAAAATAAAAATATTTTCTTTCATTTGGTTAGTTGCCTCTTTGCTTCATTGATGGTTTCTTTAGCTGTGTTAACGCTTTTTAGTTTGATATTGTCCATTCATTTATTTTTGCTTTTACTTTGCTTGCCTTTGAGGTCAAGTTCATAAAGTCCTCTCTGAACCCAAGGTCTATAAACTTAGTATTGATATTTTCTTCTATGAAATTTATTGTTTTGGGTCTTATTGTGGAGGTCTTTAATCCATTTTGAGTTAATTTGGAGTTCAAATTTATGTAACAGTTCGCAGTACAAATGTACGCTTTTGCTTGTGCTTTTCCAATTTGTCACTTTTTGCAGATGACATGATCCTTTATAGAGACAATCCTAAAGACTCCACCAGAAAACTATTATAAATAATAAATTAATACAGTAAAATTGCAGGGTACAAAATCAATGTACAAAAATCCATTGCATATTTATATACATAAAACAAACCTTCAGAAAAAGAAATGAGAAAAACAATAACTTTTATGATCACAACAAAAAGAATAAAATACCTATGAAGAAACTTAACAAAAAATGTGGAGGACTTATATACATGGAAATCTATGACATTATTAAAAGAAATTGAAGAACACACAAATAAGTGGAAAGATATTCCATGTTCACAGGTTGGAAGAATCAATATACTTAAAATGGCTGTATTACCAGAAGCAATATACAGATTTAATGCAATTCCCATCAAAATCCACAGACATTCTTTCAATAAATAGATTAAAAAACAAACAAACAAAAAACCCATCAGATTAATATGGAACTACAAAAGGTCCCTAATCGCCAAAGCAATCCACTGAAAAAAGAATAAGGCCGGAGGAACCACGCTCCTTGACTTCAGTCTATACTACAAAGCGTCAATATTCAAAACAGCTTGGTATTAGCAGAGAAACAGACACACAGACCAATGGAACAAAATTGAAACCCTAGAAATAAATCTACTAATACATAGACAGATAATTTTTGACAAAGGAGTGAAAAATATTACATAGAGAAAAGAAAGCCTCTTCAGTAAATGGAATATTTACTTTTTCTTCCTAATTCTATTCTTCATCTCCTGAATCACTATCATCACTCCTTGATATAAACATAGGTCTTTCACACTTACAATCATTATGTTGGATAGGGCTACCTTCACTTGAATTTGAATCTTCTGCTGAATAGTCAGCCTAGCAAATTTTTGAATAGCAGTTTGCTGTATTCACTCAAATATCTCATTTGGTTTTCAGTGTCTCTTTTGCACAAATTTAAAACAAACATCTTAAAGAGGTTATTTCTACAGTTCACACTTTAACACTGAATATATATAATTATTTCTTAATAGTATTTGCATTATAACTGCACTCAAAGCAAATTAAATCTGCTTGTGTCTCAGAGGTGTCAATGTTTACAATGGCTTAAAAAATACATGACATATCGAAGACATCTTTGTATGTCAAGGGGTTATATCTATTATGGAGAGGCTGGAGGCCTAATATATTAACTAAGTTTATTAACCTGGAAACAATAGAAATTGCTCTACAGAATTTAAGCAGAAGAAAATTTATTGAAAGTATATTGAGGCTATAGAATTATCTAGAAAGCCATAGAATCAGGCTTGAAAAACAGGAAGGCAAGATCTTGTCACAGGAATGAGAACTGTCAGAGTTTGGATAGAGAATTTCTGTCACTTCCATAAATATTGGCCACCACAACCTGCACTACTAACTCTGCTACCACTGTCACTTCTAGAATGGAAGATATTGCTGTAGCAAACGAGTTATCCACAGTACCTGACTCTTAACTTTTTTTTTCCATTAGCATTTATTTATTTATTTATTTATTTATTTATTTTTTATTGTTAAATTTAATGAGGTTACATTGGTTGGTAACAATGCGATGCATGAATGATGTGATGTGGACTTGTACATCTGTAAACATTTTTTAACTTGTATAAATAGGTCACCTGACAGTAGTCAAGCTATAATACAAGGAAGCAGGGAAAACAAATATGTGTTGTTCCACTTCTATAGTATGCAGTTTCCAAGTCTAGACAGTGGCATCCAAGGCTGGTCAGTGTGAACAAAAAGTAATAGATGTTCACATACCAATGAAATAATAAATTCTGTCACTGCCCCTTAGGATACTTGAAATTTAGATGATGAAACAGGCCTTCACAATTTTTTTGATCAATCATTTTTAAACTCTACTATGTGCAAGCCATTGTGTTAAGGGTTATATATATTCTAAATAAGAGAAACAGTTCTTGCCTCAAAAAACTTTCTCCTCCTAGGAGGGAAAAAAGTGTCAAGAGTAATAAAATTCAGAGATACAGCTAACTGTTGCCCATTGTTTTTTTAAGCTTTACTTTTATTTTATTGTTTGAGAAGGAGACAAAAGGAGGGGGAGAAAGAGAGAGATAGAGAGAGAAAGGGGTAGGGCCCTGAGTAGTATGTATAGTTGTATACCATGAGTCGTGACATGGTTTTATTCCACACAGGTGGATGTGAGGCCCTGCAGGGCAGGAACCAAACCAGGGGCTTCCCTCACGGGAGGCGAGAACCTTTGGCATGGAGCTATCCTGTCATTTACAAGTTTTGGTGCAGTTCAGCATATGGGTTTGCATGGATCAGGGCTGGGAATCAAACCCTGGACCTCACAATTATGAGGCAAGTGCTCAACTACTGAGACATCCCATTATCCCACTGCTACCCATTCTTAAATGTAGGGTTGTTGTTGTTTTTTGTTTGTTTGTTTTTTTCATTCTTGTTTGAGTTGTAACTGTGAGGTAGCCATATTTAGAACAAAATTTGACATAATGTTAATGTTCAATAAGTATTTTTTAATAATGAGTGCTTCTAGAGGAATAACATCTAGAAGTATTCCAGCATATAGTATAATAATTTTACACATTTAATTTCTGCCAAGGCAACCTTCTATCTTACTTTAGCATAGTGGAAAATCAAACAGAAAATTAGAGACAGCTAGACAAAGCATGAGAAATAATTGACTTGATCCATGGAGGAGACTTACTCATTTGCCATGGTTGGATTAACTGTACCTTTCCTTCAGTTCCCATGAGGGAAGAGGAGGGAAAAAGGTAAGTACATACAGAGTGTACATTGCATTCTGTCTTTTTTAAATCCACAGGCCCATTGGGAAAAAAAATAACAGTCCCATATTTATAATAAACTTGTCTTTTGCATGTTGAAGTAATATCATGGAATTTCTAACATGGTTAACCTCCCATCAGGAAGCAATTATATTTTGTTTTAACCATCCCTAATTTACTAAAAAGACAACTGAGGCACAAAGAGGTTGAATTATTTACTAGAGACCAGAAATTCAAACTGAACTTTCTGTTAGTCCAGTTCATGCCTTAGATTGGTTATTAAAAATACGTATGCTTATCTATATATTGTTCAATCACTTCTTTTTTTAAAAGATTTGTTTTATTGGCTTTGACAGAGACAGTGAGAGACAAAGAGAAGGAGGAGGAACAAAAGCAGTCTCCAAAGCTGTATTTTATCAGCCTTTGACATGGTTTCATTCCACACAGGTGGGAGGGGGCCACACAGGGCTGGAGCTGGGCTGAGGGCCTCCCACATGGGAGGCACGCCCCCTTGAGTCAGGGGCACAACGTGGGGATGGAAGGCAAGAATAAAACTGGGGGCCTCCTGCATGGTAGGCACACCTCAGTTCAGCATGTTGGGTCTGCAGGAGCCGGGGCCAGGATTTGATCCTTGGTTCCTGGGGCTACAAAGTGAGCACTTAATTCACTAACCCTCCCAGCTTCCCCTGCACAATCACTTCTGATGGATGCTGTGGGGTTTGAGAATATGGAAAAGGTTTGATGCTCTATAAATCAAGCATGAGGACAGTTGTGATTCCACAAAATAGTGTAATTTGTTCTAATTTTATTCAACTTGGTGCTGAAAGCTTGTAAGCAAGTCAGTTTGGTGCAGATGAAAGTAGAAAGGGCCCAGTTTTCTTTTCAAGTTATGTGTCCACTAAATAGATTAAGATGATAACATGTGTTTGTGTGTATGTATATGAGCATGCACATATGCATGTGTGTATATATGCATGTTTGTGCATACATATACTATATAGTAGAAGTCACCAGATGCGGTAAGCCTAATACTGTCTTACACATTTGGAAACGTGAATTATTTCAACACTGGAAAGAAAAGAAGCTTCCACCATGTTAGACCTATCATTTTTGTTTTCTTCTTTGAGTTGGTAGTTTTTGTGTACTTTTTGGCACCCACTTAAAAATGGAATGTGAAGTGGGGACTGACTTCTTCCTGATGGCATCTCAGCAATCCCATAAACTCTGAACTTAGGACTACTCTGTTTGCACAAGAATACTTATCTGCAGTACACTCCAGGATATTCATCTTTCTTTTTATGTACATCCTCTACTCCTTCATAACTGCCCCCTCTGATTCTCAATTGGAATAATTGGACAGAATAAGATTCATATCTCAGGAATTTTTGCTCAAAGTCAACCATGAGTACCATGAGTGCATTATCCCCTGGCTTTAGTTACATTGTATGGAATTATCTCAATCAGTTAATGAATCTAAAATACAGGAATAATAGTTCATGCTCTGCTGACCTTTTAGGATTCTTTTGTTAAGAAAAATACTTATAAAATTTCATTTTCATTTTCAATTGTAAGACAACATTTAATGTAAAGCCCTATAGGGCACTTGATATATTTCAAGATTGTGGGCATTTCTGGTGACTAAAAAATGATGGGGACTAGGGAATCCAGCTGCCTATTGGCACACACACAAAAAAAAAGTAAAAGAAACTAATGCGTGGATTTCATTTGAGCCCATTTTCCCAAATAAAGAAGAAACTGGTTGTATCATTAGCTCTTCTGAGGCTCTCTGACTCAGAATGATTGAAACCTTTCCTTATTACTGTTTCCCACACTGAACTCTATGGGGGATGTATGTTATGTTTCTTTTTGCCCCCTGCTAGTTTCTTAACAAACATCAGCTGCCTCAGGAAGAATAATAAGCACAAGTAAATGGAGAGTGAGATGAAAGAGCTGGAAGAGCTAGATCTTACTATATTTCAATTTAGGCCTTTCCCTCTCCTCCTGAATCATATGCTTTCATTATGCAACTCATGTTTATTTTTGTGTGCATGCATGTGTGTGTTTTTATTAAATTTTTCCTTTACTCTCTAACCAATCTGGGCAATGTAGTTATATAAAATTGTTGGTGGTCAGAAACTTCAAATCCTGCTTTAGATACATCAGTGAAAAAAACAGACATATCACTTGTCCTCATGGAACTTACATTTAGTGGATGATTATTTTCTGTATTAAGGTTTACATGTTCAGTATGTTAACTCTCTTAAAGTAACTTCCTTTAAAATCTCACAGTTGAAGGGAATCTCTCAATATCTGATGTGGTTTTAATCAGAAGCAAAAGAGAATTAAACCAAGAAATGACACAAAAGGGCATGTTACAAGTATTCAGAAATTGCTGTGACCTAGAGGCAGAGCAGTCAATGTGATTGAGATAACTGACTTTTGTCTGGGGGGTGCTCAGTGTGCTGGGCCTCCTCTACATTCACCCCTGAGTTCCTAAAATCCCATTCATCTCATCACTATTATTTTACCATATTTTCACAAATTTTCTCAGTCCTTTAAAAATCTCATTGATTTCACTAAGGAACAGTGTTGAAAATTTTCTAATTTGTGTGGTTTCATGGCCGGACTGCTGTTATCTTTTCCCAGATGACACTTCCAGAATTGAAAGTGCTCAAATACACAGCAGTCCTCATAGGATGAAATGCATTCATGGGTGGGCAATGAAATCTTAAGTTTATGAAGTGCCATTTCATATCTAGGCAGTCACATTATTCCTGAGTCTTTGGTTCAAATAATTAGCAGCATTATTGCTCCAATTTAACAAGTCAATTTCATGGATTTTTGTTGTTGTTGTTGTTTTTCATGGAAAGCTTTTCTTTTTCCATGATGATAAAAAATAGCCAATGAAGAAATCCTAGAGCTGTCATCAGGGCTTTGAGATATAGGATTGGGGAATACTTGCTCATTCAATAAGTGTGTACTTGAAAAGAGTAGTGAAGCCTGATGCCCGTTGACTTGACATTTATTCCAGCTATCTATGGCTGTGTAACAGGCCACTGCACTTTAAACTTAGTAGGTTAAAACAACATTCATTTTATATTTTCACAATTTCATGGCCTGGACTTTGCTCAGCTGAGGATTTTTCTGTTAGTCCTCCCAGTGTCACTAATGTGACTGAATTCAACAGGCAGGGCCTCAAAGCCTCTCCCCTTCCACATAGCCTCTCCACATGATCGCTCTATACAGGTAGCCTCTCCAGTAGAATAATCAGACTTTTTTTATGATATCCCAGGCTCCTAAGAGCACAAAGCAGATGCCAGGTTTTCTTAAGGCTTAGGCCAAGATTTGGCACAGCGGCAATCCTACTGTATTCTTTTGGCTAACAAGAACAAATGTCCAGCCCAGATGCAAGATGAAAGAACACAAGAAGACATGATTCACAAGTCGTTCATTTGAGGCTACCAATGCCACCAACTAGCATATCAGAGTCATATACACACACGCAATGTACAGGTAAATATCTGAGTTCTTTAGGCAACTTGAGATGCTTTCTAATGGCCACTATATAGTGCATATTAAAAGCTATTTTAATAGCTTTTAATACAATAGAACATTTGACCTGAAGAGAGATTTTAAGAACTATATGTACTTTAAAGACAGAAAAATTGAATTAAAGATCTGACATAATCATGTTACATAATCTGTTTGAGTCCAATACATTTAAATGAAAAACAGTTTTAATGGTGCATAACCACCTACTTCAAAGGATTATTATATTAAGAAAACATCTGTGAAATTGTATTTCAAAATGTAAGGCACCATATAAATGTAAGTTGCTATTACAGCAGTTGATGAATTTCATGACTGTCATTTTGTGTTTTGTTTTGAGTCTTCTGTAATTTTTGAATTATGTCTGTAATTTTAGGTGAGAATTCTTATAGCTAACTTTTAATAAGATCAAATATTATTAGTAGTTCCACAGCCCTTATTATGTTTAGTTTCCTTTTCAGCAACCAATTTGGATAATGGCTTTAAAATCACAATAGAATATTTGGTTATTACATTACTCCTGGATTGATTTTAGTGGTAAACATTGTGTATCTTGTGATTAAATAATTTTTCATGCCATTTCCCTAGTAGTGAAAGAGTGAGATAATTTTCTGCCTAAAGTATTAGAAAGATATTTATTAATACTTTAGTTATTTATAATGTCCTAATTTATTTTTCACTATGCAAGCTTGTATTATTTAAAAATTGTCATTAAAAGTAAAAATGACAGAACTTTTAATAGGATCCAAACTGTCAAATTAGATAGCTCTCTGACAATATTTGAAGCCTCAGCCTACTGTAAGTGACTGAAGAAGGAAGTACAACCAACTAACTTGGCTAATTCTCATGTGTAATATGGATGGCTTGAAAATTTTGAACACCATTAGATAGCTTTGTAACTGGGAGACCAAATAAGAGTGGCAGCCTTTGTCTACACTGTTGACCACCAGCTGGGTAGCAGTTCCTGCTGGAATCATGCAGATGTGGTCCCATTGATATTCACTGCTGAGAACTGCTGGATGTTCCTTTTGATACCTTCTCCTGCCACAGATTTCTGTAGCAGCTCCCAATGGAGCCTTAGATCCTGACAAGCTATGTAAATAGCTGGTATCAGTATTAGCAAAAAAGAAATTTTCCAGTGTAGTGCCCTTTCTGAATTTACATTGATTTTTATATGCATTTTAAATAGTAGCAGCTGAAGAAGTCAAATTTCCAAAAATTATAAAAAGATGGGAAAAAAACATTTTTGTTTTGTTTCATTCCTTGCTTTCCTATTTTCTTTCTTTCTTCCTTCCTTTATTTCCCTCTCCCTCCCTCTCTTTCTCTTTCTGTCTCTCTCATAATAGATCAAAGATGCATGATAAGAATGTTTAGAAAAAAAGGAAATTGAAAAATATACATTTATATATTACTTTTTTAAAGTTTTTAACTCCTCAAAATAATATATTGAGTTAAGAATTTAAAATACATGAGGGTTGTAAAAAAAAAATCCAGCCATTTTCAACATAACAAAAATGGTTACATGGCTGTATACTTTCTGGACAGCCCTCATACAAATTGAAGAAATCTTATTTACTTATAAAATTATCAAGTTTGCTATACTGAATGTAGAAATATAGTTTATTAATAATAATAACTAACATAACAAGTGCTTTTTAATCTTTACAATGAGATGAGAAAAATAAGAAACAAAGAGTAACTCTCCCCAGGTTTCAGCCTACAAATGACAGAGCTAGAATTGAAGCTCAGTTTAATTCTAAAGATGATGACAGTGAATCTTTGAGGTGTATGAAATTTCAAACCCATGGTCTTAAATTCAGTTATTATTATTTTTAAAAATGGACAAACTTTATATTCACGAAATAATTCACTTAATTTAATATATTCTAAATAGTGTCAAACATAGAATCCAAGGCTGCTAACCATTAAAAAATCTCACTGACACTTTTGAGAGTTTGCTTTTTGCTATGCAAATTTTTATGACAGAATAAAACAAGAGCAAATATATGCTGTCTACTGAAAATTCACTTACGCTTTAAGAACACACAAACTGGAAGTGATGATATAGAAAAAACAAACAAACAAACAACTGTAAAGTAGATTTTGTCTGATATAAGCCAAAGACTGTAACAAGAAATAAAGAAGGCTGTTACATAATGATAAAGATATCGATTAAACAAAAGGCTATTACATTTGTATATATTTACATACCCAACATTGAAAAGCCTAAATATATAAATATTAGCAGATCTTTCGAGTAAAATAGACAGCAACACAATAATAGTAGTGTACTTCAATATTGCATTTTTAACAATGGATAGATTATCCAGACAGAAAATCAATAATGAAAAATTGGCTTTAAACTACACATTAGATCACATTGACTTAATGGATATTTACAGAAAATTCCATCCAACTGCAGAATACACATTCTTCTCAAGCACACATGTAAAATTCTCCAAAATAGAGCATATGTTAGAACACAAAACGAAATAGTAAGTTTTAAAAGATTGAAATCATATCAAGCATCTTTTCTGACCACAATAATATGAAACCAGAAATCAATTAAAAGAAGAAAACTGGAAACTTTACAAATATGTGGAAGTTAAATAACATATTACTGAACAACCAGTGGGTAAAAGACAAAATAAAAGGAGAAATAAAAGAAATATCTTGAGATAAATGAAAATGGAAGCACAATATACCAAAACTTATGGGATGCAGCAAAAACAATTCAAAGAAGGAAATTTATAGCAATAAAGGCCTACATTAAGAAACAAGAAGGATGGGGAAGCCGGGATGGCTCAGTGGGTTAAGCGCTCACTTTGCAGCACCAGGGAACAAGGATCGAATCCCAGCCCCAGCCTGTGCAAACCCATATGCTGAACTGGGGAGTGCCCCCAGTGCGGTTCTTGCTGGGGTGAGACCCCAGCCCAGTTCCAGCCCTGTGCAGCCCCACACCCACCTGTGGAATGAAACTATGTGGAAAAACCAATGATTTGCAACTATGGAGACTGTTCTGGGCCTTCCCCATTCTCTCTGTCTCTATCTCTGTATCTCTCTCTCTCTGTCAAAAACAATAAAAATAAATCTTTAAAAAATTAAAAATAAATAAAAAATAAAAAAGAAGCAAGAAGGAGCTCAAATAAACAACCTAGCATTACAACTTGAGGAACTAGAGAAAAAGAAAGAAAGAAAGAAAGAAAGAAAGAAAGAAAGAAAGAAAGAAAGAAAGAAAGAAAGAAAGAAAAACTAAGCCCAACAGCATCAGAAGGAAGAGAAATGATCAGAGTGAAAAAAAGAAAGAAATAGAGGCTAAAAAGACAATAGAAATGATCAATGAAATAGGAATTGGTTTTTTGAAAAGACAAAGTTGACAAACCTTTAGTTGTACTCACTATAAAGAGAGAGAGAGAGGACTCTAATAAAATTAGAAATAAAAGAGGATATCTTGAAAATGATACCACATAAATACAAAGGATCATAAGAAAATACTCTGAAAATTTTATACCAACAAATTGGACTTCTGAAAAAAAATGGATAGATTCCTAGAAACACACACCAAACCAAGTGTATCATGAAGAAATACAAAATTGAAACAGACCAAGTATTAGTAAGGACACTAAATCAGTAATCAAAAACCTCTGAACAAACTAAAGTTCAGGACCAGATGGTCTCACTGGTGAAATACTCAAAATACATGAAGAAGAATTAATGCCTATCCATCTCAAATTTTGAAAAAATTGAAGAGAAGGGACTAGCTCCAAACGTATTTTGCAAAGCCAGCATTATCCTAACACCAAAACCTGACAAGGACACTACAAGAAAAGAAAACTCCAAGTTCATATCCATGATGAAGACAGATGCAAAAATTCTCAAGAAAACATTGGCAAACCAAAGCCAACCATACATTAACAGCACCATATGCCATGATCAAGTGGGATTTTATTCCAGGGATGCAAAGATGGTTCAACATCCACAAATCAATTAATGTGATACACCGCATTCATAAAAATGAAGGGTAAAAAATTATATGATCATCTCAGCAGATGCACAAAAAGCATTTGACATAATTCAACATCTTTTTATAACAAGAACTCTGAACAAAGTGAGTAGAAGGACTGTATATCACAATGGTGAAGGCTATATATGACAAACCCACAGCTAACATCATCCTCAAGGGTAAAAGCTGAATACTTTTTCTCTAAGGTTAGGAACAAAAGAAAGGTACTCATTCTTATCACATTTATTTAACATAATACTGGAAGACCAAACCAGAGCTAGAAAAAGAAATAAAGGCATCCAATTTGGAAGGAAAGAAATGAAATTATCTCCATTTGCTGGTGACATATTATTATACATAGAGAACACTACCTCCATCAAAAACTGTTATAACTTGGGATGCCAGGATGGCTCAGTGGGTTAAGCACTGACCTTGCAGCCCCAGGGTCCAAGGATCATATCCAAGGCCAAGCCCTTGTGGACCCATATGCTGAACTGGGGTATGGCCCCCAGTTTGGCTCTTGCTGGGGTGAGATTTCTATGTAGGAGGCCCCCAGTTCATCGCCCAGCTCCTGGGGGCATGCCTCCCATGTAGGAGGCCTCCAGCCTGGTTCCCACCCTGTGTGCTCCCCCACCCACCCACCTGTGCGGAATGAAGCCATGTTGAAGACTGATGATGTACAACTATGGAGATTGCTCTGGGCCCTCCCCTTTCTCTGTGCCTCTCTTGGTCTCTCTCTGTCAAAAACAACAAAATAAATCTTTTAAAAATCTGTTATTACTAATAAATGAATTCAGTAAAGTTGCAGTATACAAAATCAGTTGTGCTTCTATACAGTAATACCATATTATAAAAATGAGAAATTAAGAAAACAATTCCACTTGTAGTAGCATCAAAAAGAGTAAAATACCTAATATTAAATTTAACCAGGGACATAAAATATCTGTGCACTGAAAACTCTAAGTCACCGGTGAAATTGAAGAAGACATGAAGAAATGAAAAGTTAATCCATAATGAAAAATTAGAACTAACATTGATAAAATGACCAAAGTACCCACAGCAATCTTACAGATTCAATGTAATACCTATCAAAATTTCAATTGCATTTTTAACAGAAATAGAAACAATCCTACAATTCATATGGGATCACAAAAGACTTCAAATAACCAAAACAATCTTAAGAAAAAAGGACAAACTTGAAAGTATCACGCTTTCTCGTTTCAAACTATATTATAAAGCTATAATAATCAAAACAGTATGGTATTGGCATAAAAACAGACACAGAGATCAATGAAACAAAATAGAGAGCCCACATATAAAACTAAACACATGGTTTATTAATTTATGACAAAGAAGCCAAGAATATGCAATGGAGAAAGGAAAGTTTTTTCAATAAATACTGTTAGGTAAACTGGATAACCACATCCAAACAATGAAACCGGACCCCTCTCTTATACCATACATGAAAATTAACTCAAAATAGATTGAAGATTTTTAACATAAGACCTAAAACCATAAAACTCCTAGAACAAGCTTGCCCAACCTGAGGGCCACATGAGCCACATGTGGCCCAGGATGGCTTTGAATGCAGTCCAACACAAATTCATAAACTTTCTTAAAACATTATGAAATATTTTTGCAATTATTTTTAGCTCCTCAACTATCATTAGTTAGTGTATTTTATGTGTGGCCCAAGACAATTCTTCTTCCAATGTGGTCCAGGGAAGCCAAGAGGTTGGACCTGCCTGTCCTAGAAGAAAGCATAGAGGGTAAGCTGCTTGACATCAGTTTGGGCAATTATTTTTTTTTAATTTTAACTCAAAAGAAAAAGTAACAAAGCAAAAATAAGCAGATGATAACATATCAAACTGAAAAAACTTCTGCACAACAAAGGAAATCATCAATAAAATTAAAAGGTACCCTTTGGAATGGGAGAAATATTCACAAGCTATATCAGATAAGGGGTTAATATAGAAAACATATAAACAACACATTCAACTCAATAGCAAAAAATCAAACAAGCTAACTTTAAAGTAGGCAAAGTAACTAAATAGACATTTTTTCCCAAAGAAAACACACAGGTGGCCAACACATTCACTAAAAGGTGCTCAACATCACTACTCATCAGGAAAGTCAAAACTACAAAGAGATATCATCTCACACATGTTAGAGTGGGTATCATTAAAAGACAAGAAACAACAAGTGTTGGTGAAGATGTGGAGAAAAGGGATTCCTCATGTGTTGTTGGTGGGAGTGTAAATGCAGCCACTATGAAAAACAGTATGGAGGTTCCTCATAAAATTCATAATAGAACTAGTACCGTATTTTCCGGCGTATAAGACGACCGGGCGTATAAGACGACCCCCTAATTTTACAGTTAAAACATAAGTTTAGGCCTATGTTCGCTGTATAAGACTACCCCCCACTTCCGAGGCTGTAGTCTTATACAGCGAATATAGGCCTAAACCTATGTTTTAACTGTAAAATTAGGGGGCCGTCTTATACACCCGGTCGTCTTATATGCCGGAAAATACGGGTATATCATTCAGCAACTTCACTTCTGAGTGTATATTCAAAAACTTGAGGGCATTATGTTAAGTGAAATAAGTCAGATAGAGAAAAAAAAATACTGTATATCACTTATACGTGAAATCTAAAAAAGCCAAACTTAGTGTAACAGACTAGAATGGTTACCAGGGGCTGAATCATGGGGGAAAAGGGAAGATGAAAAAAAAAGAGTGATGGGAAAACTGGGATGGCTCAGCGGGTAAAGTGCTCACTTTGAAGCCCTGAGGACCAAGGATCGAATCCAGGCCCCGGCTCATGCGGACCCACATGCTGAGCTGGGGTGCGCCCCCAGTTCAGTTCTTGCCGGGACCTATGCAGGAGGCTCCCGGCCCAGTTCCTGCCCTGCGCAGCCCCGTGCCCACCTGTGGAGTGAAACTATATGGAAAACTAATGTCAACTATGGAGACTGCTCTGGGCCCTCTCCCTTATCTCTGTCTCTCTCTGTCTCTCTCTGTCTCTGTTTCTCTCTGTCAAAAATCAATAAAATAAATCTTAAAAAAAAAGAGTGACATATAATAAAAATCCATGTCTATGAAGTCCAAAAGAGCTCTTTCAATAGCCACAAAAAATTTTGTAGTGGGAGAGGGCACCAGCATTATGGACACACTCAATAGTTTGGTGGTTACCTGGAGAG
>PVKE010032216.1:0-18603 GCA_004027555.1 Craseonycteris thonglongyai
ATTTAAGATTTTTGCATCAGTGTTCATCAGTGAGATTGGCCTATAGTTTTCCTTTTTGGTATTGTCTTTCCCAGGTTTTGGTATTAGGGTGATATTAGTTAGCTTCATAGAAAGAGTTGGGTAGTACTGCCTCCTCTTGAATTTTCTGGAGTAGTTTGAGGAGGATGGGCATTAATTCTTCTTTGAATGACTGGTAGAACTCATTGGTAAAGCCTAACCCTCTTTTTAATACACTGCCTTTAGACTTCATCTCATGAACACCAACTCTGGTTTCTTTTTTTAAGAATTTTTTTTTTTAAATATATATATATATATATATATTTTTTTTTAATATTTATTTATTTACTTATTTATTTTGACAGAGACACAGAGAGAGAGAGATACAGAGAGAGAGAGAGAGAGAGAAATACAGAGACAGAGAGAAAACTGAACTGGGGGAGCTCCCAGTTCAGCATATGGTTCTGCACAGGCCCGGGCCGGGATTTGATCCTCGGTCCCTGGCGCTACAAAGTGAGCGCTTAACCCACTGAGCCATCCCGGCTTCCCCTGACTCTGTTGTTAAATAGATTGCAGTGCCATCTGTGAAGTTGTTTTCTGAAAGTAAAGTGACTTTAAATTTTGTAGTTTTGTTATACTGTCATCATCCTTGTTGTTACTGAATTGTGCTGAGTATTTTACATATATTACTGTACCGAATCCTTTAATAACCCTATAAAGTAGGACGTATTAGCCACATTTTACAGATAAGGAATGCGAGATCTAGAAAATTTCCCAAAATAATGCAGTTGTAAACAATGGATCTAGGATTTAAATTTAGATCTGGCTTCAAAACTGTTATTCAGCTTGTCTCTCTATGTACACCAGTTTACTCATAAAATGTAATGCTTATAAGTGGGCACTATAGTCTATTCCAGATTTGGAAGTAGAGTTATTTTTATATTCCTTTTAGTAGATACTGTATTTTTATTAATGTAGCCTAATATTGAATGAAAATTTTTTTGGTTATTATTGAGGCATAGTTTAAAGTTTATGGAATAGAGGTAATTTGCTCAATTTTAACTAACATGGTTTTATTGCAGATACTAACAATTATAGAAATTAAACTAAATTTTGCAATATAGTTTTAAAAACATGAATATTTATAAGTGAGAGAACATTGCTTTTGAGTCCTAGCACTTGGTTTAGTTCCCACTTAGTCACCAACCAGTGACCAAAAGTTTCTTTTCTGTATCCAAGCTTGACGAAGTTTTGTGATGCTGAGTTTTTATTATTATGAATTGTAATAGGATAAAATATGAAAAAATAAGATGCAAGTAAAACTTGATTTTGCTTTTCAGTACTGCGTAAGTTAACTGTTAATGGATTTGTGGAACCTCATAAGAATATGGAGGTGATGGTAAGTAAGTAAAAGAAGTAATTGTGACTTTGGGGAAATACTTGGTATTTAAAAGTTTTAAATAGCAATCTAGTTTTTTTACCCCAATTTTGTGTGTGTCAATTATATCTTTAGACTTGTGGCACTACATCAAAGTAGCTATTGTGTGAAGGCCTAGAATAGTTCTCAAGTTGACATGGTACATTGAGAGTGTTAATTTGAATTCAAAAGAACTGTGAATTTGATTGCTGTTATTATCAAGTGCATCATAGTTATTTATAATCTTGATATTTTCCCTTGTCTGTTTTTATATATTATATTTTTCCATGTATAACATGATACTTTTGTCTAAAATTATTAGACCAAAAATTGGGTACAGTTTTATACACAAAATAACCTGTGTGTTTATTTTTTAATGTTGGGTTAGAACAGTAGGGGACATATTATACATGGAAAAACACAGTATTTCAAATGAATTTTTTACTTCTGATCATAACATTTATATACTCTTTTTACAATCAGTTAATAATATATAAGAGGGGAAACCCCATCGATATGTGCAAAAGTTGTGATCTATATTCATTGTTGGTATAGCATCATCTTTTTTTATGTGCAGAAATATATAACTGCATATATTTTATCCCAGAACAATGTGGGATTTTATTAGACTTACTCAGATCTGTATTCATTTTCACAGTGAGTTTAGGTTAGCTAAAGTGTTGCTTTCTATGGATAGCAGGGTGCTGCACAGAAATTGTGGAAAACGTACATCTAGATTTGACTGGAGCCTCAAACCCCCCCCCGCCCCTTTTTTGGGTATATTGCTTAAGATTATGATTGAAATAATGGTTTTATTATTAAAAGTAGTTAAAAAGTACTAATACATTTCATTATAATGTGATGGCTATTTTGTTCTATAAAAATGTTACCTGCTTAATTTTTAAAAGTTAAACACAGAAAAGGAAATGAGAAAATTTAAGAAGTCATTTAAAAACTTACTGTCAGAGACATTGCTTAAATTCATAAGTATTCTTTAAGACATTGTATGCATATTTTTTCAAATACTTTCCTTCATCCTCCATTTTATTTAAGAGAGACCTACATTGTATTTCATTAATTGCAATATTTGTATGTCATGTCTTCTTAAATGATTGTGTGGTAAGTCCATATGATTACTGTTAGTGAACTAATTTAAAATGATAAAATTAATACAGGCTTCCTATAATTAACTTCACAATTATCTGTTGATGGACATATAGGTTGTTTCCAGTTTTTAATTGTTGATAAACAACCTTGGAACGAACATTTGGGTACATACGTTACTGTATATTTTTCTAATGATCTCTTTAGGATAAATTCCTAGAAATGGAAATGCTGGGTTAAATTGTATGCATGCTTGTAGTATTGATATATTTTAACAAATTGCCAGAATACAGATAAAAAACCAACCATAATTTTATTTATTTATTTTTATTATTTTATTGTTAAATTTATTAGGATGACATTGATAACAATTACATTGTTTCCAGGTGTACAATTCTACATTGCATTGTCTATGTATTCCATTATGTGTTCACCACTCAGAGTCAGTTCTCTTTCCATCACCATATATTTGATGCCCCCCCCCGCCACTCTCCCACCCACCTTCCCCTTTACCCTCAGGTAACTAATGAATGATAAACTATTGACTGTCCAAGAGTTGTTTCTTTGTTATTTTCAATTTTATATTCCACCTATAGGTGAGGTCAGATGTTTCTTGACTCTTTCAGTCTGACTTATTTCACTTAATAAGATGGTTCCAAAGTCCATCCATGTTGTCACAAATTACTGTATTTCATCTTTTCTTATCAAATATTCACATCTGTTGCCATGCTTCCAAAAACTAATTTCCAGAAACCAATTTGACAGTTCCCTCTCATTCCTCACTAATGTAAGCTCCTTAAAGGCAGAGACTTTGTTTTGAATATTCACTATTCACCCCAGAGCTTGAAATAGTTTCTGCCATATAGTAAATGCTCAATAGTTTTCTGTTAAGTGAATCAGCATATGGCATGTTAGAAACATTGTCAAAAGGCTCAGTAATTCTTATGTAATATTCTGAGTATTAACTAAAGTATTATGTTTGTCAATTTTGTTTTCAGCAAAGTCAAATTAATTAGAATCACATTCTTATAAAGTGGAATAGTGTTTTTCAGTAGATACTGTTAGTATTTTGTGAGCCTTTGGCTTTCCCTTGGGAGTCTTCTATCTGGAGAAACTGTATATCAACCTTTACTCAGTTATAAATGCTTTATTGTAGAATTTAAGGTATATTGATTGAGTAATTGGAAAGAGCATAGAATTTTTAACAACCTAAGGGCCTCTTTTCAAATAAAAAAGGTCTTAAGGGGAAGCTGGGATGGCTCAGTGGGTTAAGCGCTCACTTTGCAGCCCCGGGGACCAAGGATTGAATCCCTGCCCCAGCCCATGTGGACCCATATGCTGAACTGGGGAGTGCCCCCAGTTTGGTTCTCACTGGGGTGAGACCTGGGCCCAGTTCCTGCCCTGTGCAGCCCCACACCCACCTGTGGAATGAAACTATGTGGAAAAACTAATGCCTCTCAACTATGGAGACTGTCTGGGCCCTCCCCCTTCTCTCTGTCTCTGTCTCTGTATCTCTCTCTCTGTGAAAAAAGAAAAAGATCTTAAAAATAATATGGAAGTTAAAAGATGCTTAAGAAGTACTGTATCATAATGGTGAGATTTTGGTTTATGGAGGCTGATAGATTTTGATTCTAATGTCAACTTGGCCTTTTCTTGATAGCATAGCCTGTGGCTATTATCTTCCCTGATACTCAGTTTCCTTTTCTACAATGTGGAGATGAAATAATAGTACCTGCCTCGTTGAATGTTGTAAAGGTTAAGGGAGATAATGATTTTTGTAACAAGTTTGTCAGCTGTTTAAAAGGCTGCTCTGTAAATTACCATTTAACGGTTATTTTAATTTTAATTCTTCTGTTATTTTGTTATATTGGCCAAGTTACTAAATTTGTATTGCAGATTAGTCACCTGTCTATAATTATATAAATTCCTGATTCTCTTGATGAGCTTACGAAAATTGATGGTTTTTATAATCTTCTACTTTCTTTGGGCACTCTAATAGACTAATTTTATTTAAAAAAAAAATTCTTCTTTTTATAGTTATTATATGGAACCAGTGGGCCCTTATATAAATGTAATATACATATGGGATCTCAGTGATCTTGTTCTTCCTATATTGAAACATTTTGCTGTTCTATCATCCTAAGAATTAATTTGTTATCATTACTTATCAGTTATTCTAAACTGTACTTGAAAAGACTGTAATATGAAAATAGAAGAACAAGGGAATTTTCAGAAGCGTGAAGGAATTTTTAAATTCCTTGTTTTTAAAAATTTATTGTTTGAGAGAAGGTGGGTGAGAGAGAGAGAGAAGGAGGGAGGGCTCAGAGCAGTCTCCATAGTTTGTACATCATTAGTTGTGACATAGTTTCATTCCACACAGGTGGATGTGGGGCTGTGCAGGGTGAGAATTGAACTGGGGGCCTCCCACATGGGAGGTGAGAACCTTCACTGCCATCCCGGTGGTTACCAGTTGTGCCACAGTTCAGCATATGGGTTGGCACAGGCCAGGGCTGGGATTCGGTCCCTGGACCTTGTGCTTGCTAGGGAAATGCTCAACCTGCAAGTTATCCCAGCATCCCCAATTTTGAAATTCTTGTCCTCCAGTTTTTTTTACTGTGTTGCCTACTGTATTGCATCATCTTTCAAGCAGGTATAAAAGACTGGAAACACTATCTTTTTACTCTACTTTTCGCTTGTATTTAATACATTTGAGAATTCAGAATTTTTCATTTTCTGCCCAAAATATCAGAGAGAAGAAAACTGAGAGAGGTAGGAGTTTGAAATTTTTTAAATGAACCAGAAGATGGGTGCTGTCAGAGAGACCTAGAACAGCACTGTAGACTCTTGTAATGATGGTGAAAATGTTAAGTGAAATCTCAGTCTCCAGGCCATCAGATGATGGTATCCTAGTTGAATTGTCTGAACATCGAGAATTGATTAGAGAACAAAATATATTTCTAAGGACAAAGAGGAACCATAATAATCTATTCTAGTTCATCATTTGTCTGAAAGACCTTCATTGTATAATATTTTGTGACAGAAACTTAGATCATTTCATTTGCTAAAAGAATGTGTGACATCTTTTATGTTTATACTCCAAAATTTATTAATACAGAGAAGTCTGTGTTATTTAAATTCTTAAACATTTTATTTATTTTTTATTATTATTTGTATTGTTAAATTTATTGGGGTGATATTGGTTGGTAAAAATTACAGGGGTTTCAGGTGTACAATTCTACATTTACATTGTTTATGTATTGCATTCTGATAAAGTTTTTTATTGTCCCTTTATATTTAATCTGTAAAATTTTCATAATATGCGTTAAAATATATATTAAAAAATAAGAGTTTATTGGACCCATATGGTAAAAGGTAATGGTTGTCTTTGGTATCTGAAGACATACCTCTGCTTTAAATGATTTGTATTATTTATTCATATATGGAGTACTTCTTGCCAAATACTGTTTCTGGATTTTGGGATAGACTAATAAACAAAGCAAAGTTCTAACTCTCAAGGAGCTTACATTCTAGTGAGAGGAGACAGCTAATAGACAAATAATATGTCAGGAGATTATAAGAACTGTTAAGAAAAATAAAACAGTGGAACAGAATGTTTAGTGAAATATGCTTAGTAATATTTTATTGCAAAACAGTTTAGGTAACTGAAACGAAACATTGAATGGATGAAATATTTTATGTTACTTCCCTTCTTGTCTGTGGTTTCACTTTCCTTGGTTTCATTTACCTGCAAGCAGTAATGGTCCAAATACATTAAATGGAAAATTTCAGAATAAACAATTCATAAATTTTAAATGGAGCATCATTCTGAGTAGTGTGATGAAATCTCATGCTGTCCCGCTCTATCCATCTCCACCCCCTGCCCCCAGCATATGAATCAAATCTTTGTTCAGCATATCCACGTTGCATATGTTACTGTTAATCACTTGCTAGTTGTCTTGGTTATCTGAGAGACAGAAAGAGAGACAACATTCACATAACTTTTAGTACAGTATATTGTTATAATTGTTTTAGTTATAGTTGTTGTTAATCTCTTACTATGCCTAATTTATAAATTAAATTTTATTAATAGGTATATATCTATATATATACCTATATATATATCTATATATCTATATCTATATAGATATATAGATATAGATATGAAAAACGCATATTAATAGTATACGTAGATTTTTTTACTATTCAAGGTTTTAGGCATCAACTGGGGATCTTGGAATTTATCCTCTGTGGATAAAGGGGACTACTATAGTTATTTTCTTGTGTAAGACTTGTTTATAATAGTGGAATGTTTTTTATTTATTTAATTTTACCTTTTTAAAATGATGTGATAGATATATTTTAGTATCCTTTAAAAAGTATAAAGTAAATGTTTATAGCAATAAATTGAGACACTTTACAAAATATTCTTTTTTAGGGTTTTTTACATGGAACATTTGACCGTCTGAAACAATTTCTGGAATGTAGTAAGTACTTTCATGATAGTAGCTTTTACTGTGGAATCTTTATTCATTAGTAGCTTTTGCCCTGCACTTGCAAATCTGGAAAGAGGCTAAAATCTGTGTCTTGGTTATTAATTCTCTGAAGTTAAATTGGAAGTTCACCTGTATTATCTTGAGTATTGAGGAAACCTTTTTAAAAAAAAATTTATTTTGTGTCCATTTCTTCTACGTTTCTGTTGATACTACCGTGTTCCATGCTGACATCCACAACATCATATGTTTAACAAATAGTAAATGTAGACCCTATACTAAGGTGACCAGATTTTAACATTGGTAAAGCGGGACACCATTGACTGGTGGGGAGGGGGTTCTTGATTAAAAATTTGGTCTATCTCCCGCCGTTCTCTAGCTTGTCGTGCATTCTTTCCAAAAATCGGGACTTTTTTAAAACGCCGCGGGACGCGGGATAAATTGTTAAAAATCGGGACTGTCCCGCCAAAAGCGGGACGTCTGGTCACCCTACCCTATACAAATGTTGTTTAGGTTTTTTATAGATTCTGTTTCTTTTAAATTTTAAATATCTATGTGATATAAATTCCCTTAAATGGTACTTTCATTTTGTAAATCTCTGTTTATTAACCTTCATAGGCTTACCTTTAGGACCCTTTCCAATCCACTACCTCACTCAAGAGATTTAGCATTTATAATTGTGTTGTGTTATACTGGTGGTCTATTTATTATCCATTTCTCTTCCTTGTGATTGTAAGCAGCTTTGCTCAGGATACACACATGTGTGCGTGTATCTTGTATGCATGCATAGGCATGTATATCTTGTATATTTGTATTTTTATGTATATATGTGTGTGTATTTGAGGCTTACTACCCTGAGATGATATCTTAGTATATTCACTTTTAGGGAGTTAACTGATTGTTTCATGTTAGTCATTTTCAGTTTAGTAAAAACATTGTGGAATCTATTTCCAGGCACTGTTCTGGGGTACTGTGCATGCAAAGATGAGTAAGACTTCATATAATATAGTCTATTTTCTAAGAACTATAATCGTCTTTCTTTGGTTATTCCCACCGGGGGTGAGGGGGGAGCAGAATGAGAGGAGTATGCAATAAATGTTGAGACAGAATATGGAGATTGTGATTAGAGAGCAGAGTAGGAGATGAGCTGATGGCCATTATTCTGAGTGTACAAAAATTAATTATACTTGGGAAATTATCAGAAATATGGGAAAAATAATGAATATGTTTAATCTTTGAGTGCTTTGTTCTTATTTACGCTACCTGAGAATCCTTTCAATTATGACTAATTTAGATTTTGAAAATGTGACTCATAATCATGAGCATGGATAAAATTGTTATCCTTTAACTTTAAAATTGGCTCAATTTGTGATTAATCAAATAGGATTAATTTTGTGAAATATGACACTGAGGATTACTGTGTTTACTGCAAATCTTGTTATTGCTTAATAAAAACATTATAGTTTGGTTAGAGTTGGGCATGCACAATAATGTATTCATAATGAAAATTATAAAAAAATATATGAGTATTATAGTTAAAACTTTTGTTATTATCTTAGTTGTGAATTTATAGAATATTATAAACCTGTGCTAATATTTAAAATGTGTTTTTAACAGGTAGAAGTATAGGTACAGATAATGTATGTAGAGATAGACTGGAAAAGACAATTATTCTTTTTACTAAAGTGGTAAGTTTTCTTTTTATTTTAATTATGTTTATTCAAATAAAATATACATATGCAATATTTTTTAAGCTTACATTTTCACTTTTGTGTAAAGTAACTTTCTGTTTATAGGAAAACCAAAACAAAAAACAAAAAAACTTTGTGTCTTGAAGCCTTTAGAATGCATATAATAATTAAATTTACATACCATGTATTATAGTGTATAAGTCACCTTAATATAAAAATTCAATTCTAGTAAGTAAAACTTGTTATTCTTGGACCCACTAGTAAAAGCTGAGATAATAAAGATACTAGTACAGTTGATCAGTAAGTAAATAAGATGCAGCAGGCACTATAATACATATAAGGAAATCAGTATATTCATGACAGATTATCATTATCAAATTAAATATCCTTGGAATAGAATTATATGGATGCACTGTGTTAGGCAATGTGTATAAATTTCTGATAAAATTAAAATTTGGTTCTGGGGGTTAGGAAAAATACAAAGAATTGGGTCTCAGCAATCCGGCAGACCTGGTTTTAGGACTACATTACACTGAAACAGGTAGTTGAAGACAGGTGGCAGGCAATATCTAAAGCTTTAGTCTGTTTCCTCTTTTTCACTGAAGGTTCATTAATAAGATTGAGGCTGTCTGTTTCTTGGGAGAGGAGAAAAGGAATAGAAATGAACTGTTCTTAATTTTGTGACTGGGTAGCAGTAACTTTTAGTTCCAGTTGTCTTCATTTACACTTCTCATGTTCCAGATAGCCTCAACAACAAAGGCCCATCAAATCTTCCAAGATCCAATATAAAATTGATTCTGTTCCATTGTTAAAAAAAAAACACCACACAAAGCAAAGTAAAATAAGATGATGTGTTTAGTAAATGGGGCTGTGCAGTGTTCATAAATAATTTCATTTATGAAATTCATATTTATGTTTTCTATGACTTTATTAAAGCTTTTAAAAATTGTAACATTTCAAATATGCCTCTAGAGAGAATTGAATAACTTTAAATCAGCTTCAACAATTACCAATATGATCATGGTCAGTTCTGTTTTATCTGTATGTTTTCTCTTCCCCTTCTTGCTGATTATTTTAAATTCAGATATCATATTGTATTCTCTGTAAATACTTAATATGTGTCTTTAAGTGAGAAGGAATTAGAAAACACAATCTTAATTACCATTATCACATTTAAAAAGTAGAATTGATTTCCTAATAATCTATTTATCTGTTTTCAGATTTCTCTTATAAATATTTTATAGTTGGTTTGTTAGAATCAGGATTCAGTAGTGTCAGTTCTCTATCTTTTTTCCCCTTTGTTATTTATTTGTTGAGGTAACATGATTTCCTGTAGAGTTTTTCATGTTTCATGTTTCTTTGTCTCTATACCCCTTCTCCTCCCATATTCCTTATAAATTTGTAGTTAGAGGCTTGATCACATTCTGACGAGTGCATGAGTGTGTGTGTATAGAAGGGTGGGGATGACAAAAATACAGGTGGTACTGTGTATTTTCTATTGCAATGCATCAGGAGATAACACAATATAGGGTTGTCGAAAATCTATGAGTGAGCTATTCATTATAAAATTCCTCAGCAGTCTTTACCCTCTTAATTTTTACAGATTCTTTTTATAGCCATTGATGATTGTGGCCTATATCCATTTCGATTAGGGGTTACAAAATGGTGCCATCTAATTCTATTAATTTTTTTGCATTTATTAGCTAGAATTCTTCTATTAAAAAAAATCTTTCTCATTAGTTATTTGATCACTGAAATCTAGTTCATTCAGGAAAGGCAAGATACTTTTCTGATTCTTTGCCTGTATTTGTTATATAACAGGTCCTCTAATAATAATGTGTTCAATGTTGTTTCGTTTTATAACACTGATGAGATGTTGTGGGAATTTAACTCTTGTTTATATAAGTTAATCTGTGGTAACATTGGTTGTTATATGTTGTTTCAAAGAGCCTATTGATGAGAGTCAGGACTTCTTGTTCTTTTTAAAGGCCTGTCTTTTATGTGCTTATACTTTTTGTATTTTATTTATCCATTGTTAACAAATTAAGTATGATATGGGTCTGTTTTGGACCCTGTATGAGAAATAATAGAAAGTGCTAGTTATGAGATACCTGATATAATCCATATTAAATGATCTAAATCAAGAAGTATATTATACATATATTACATGTAAAACTGTATATACAGACTTCCCACCAAGTATCAAAACTTGCTAAACATTTATTAGCAAAGTTATAAGATGTACTTATGGGTGATTATATTTTTGCATTAACTTGAGGAAAATACATTTTAATTTTTTTATTTGTAGCTTTTGGACTTCTTGGATCAGCATCCATTTTCATTTACTCCGCTAATTCAGAGATCACTGGAATTTTCTGTAAGCTATGTATTTACAGAAGTTGGTGAAGGGGTTACATTTGAACGATTCATTGTCCAATGTATGAATCTTATTAAGATGATTGTCAAAAATTATGCTTATAAGCCATCCAAAAATTTTGAAGGTAATGCTTTAATGGTTATTTGTTTCATTTTCTTATTTTAATTGAAGTCTGAAGTAATTGCTACTTTTATGTAATTCTTCTGAAATTCATTTACTTAAGTCTGAAAAAGAAATGTTGCTAGGACATGAAATAATAAAGGTAACGATTAGAGTCTTATTATGTGACTGCCAGCTTTGAAAAACCATGCAATGCGTTTAGTAAACTGTCTTTTGTAGCACAAAAGAAGATTAGTTGAAGCTTAGGGACTTTAAAGTACTGTAATAATCCTGCAACTTATGCCGTAGGCTGTATTTTGTACAATTAAAAGTTTTCTCTGACTTGTGTAAAGTGAGGTTGCTTCAACACAGGTTAAATTGTTATATTCTTTGTGATTCAGTTATGTGCATATGTATGCACCAAGTTGAATGGGAAAGTCTTGTAGGAGAGGGAGAGAGAGAGAGAGATTTAAGTAAGTCACTTCAGTATGGTGTGGTGGTATAGCATGGTAATGGACAAGGTGTAGTGGTAGGAGAAGTAAGACTTGTGTGTGTGGTATGAAAAAAGAAAAGTGTCTTTCAGATTTGTCCATAATAAAAATGAAAATGTATACAGCACTGTCATCTTTTCCCCCAAGAGAGTATTTTTAAATTTATTTGTGTTACATAATTCAACTTGGGTAAAGTATTTGTCTGCACAATTAACTTGGAAATTTTATTTATCTAGATAGCAGTCCTGAAACCCTTGAAGCTCATAAGATTAAGATGGCATTCTTTACGTATCCTACTTTGACAGAGATATGTAGAAGATTAGTCTCTCATTATTTTCTGTTAACTGAAGAAGAACTGACAATGTGGGAAGAAGACCCAGAAGGCTTTAGTAAGAATTAATTTTTCACTTTCAGAAGAATCAGTTTTTCTCCCTGTTCTATAAATTGATATCTATTTGAATTATAAGTATAATAACATTATATTTTAATATAACACTTTTAATTTGGGAATCTTGGTTTTTAAAAATTAACTTGCCATCGCCTCTTTCTTAGCAATTGGAACAAATTGAGAAGCCAGACATGAATAATTTTAAAAAATATATTGAATTTTCTCCAGAAAGGAGACCCTTTTTAGAATTTTTAGGTGTTATTATACATGTATCATGTAATTTAAGGCAAAAATATATAATTAACTCCCTGTGTCTGTTATCAGGTCACTTTCTACTTTGTGATTCATTCCACATTTTTTATTGTGGAAATTTTTACTTCAGAAAGAAATTTGTACTTGAAATTTTCTGAATTCCTGGATGGTTTTACCTGCTGAAATTTTCATTTAAAATAAATTTTTTCATGATTAACATGTTTGTAACAGATCTTTTTATCTGTTTGAATTTTAGTAGTTGATAGAATAGATCTATCTGGACCCTTGCTACAGAAAATCAATGAATTGTATGCCTAATGAAGTGCTTCTATGTAAATGAAGTCCCTGTCTGTGAATTACTTGGGATATGGTCAGACGCAGGCTAGAGTTTAGCCTTTACTCATTTCTTTGGTTGGGTGCCTTTGTGTAGTCATGTACATACGAGTATGTTCCCTAATATTTTAATAACAACTGGATCATTTTAATTTATATAAAATATAGTACTACACTGTACAGTGCCTTCTTTTTTCTTTTTCTCTTAGTTAAAACCTTGTTTCATGTTGGTTTCTTAATGCAGAATATATATGAAGTGTGATAAAAATACAGCTAATGTTTAAATTTAAAAAAAATTACCACAGTAAAAGACACATTGCCATTAATTTCTCTCAAAATACTCTCCCTTTGAACACTTATCCCATCGTTCTGCCACTTTACAAAGCAGTTCTGGAAGTCTTTCGTGAGTGTCTTTAGTTTGCTGTTGTGGCTGCCTAGATGTCCTGAATTTATTCAAAACATTTGCCTTTTATGGTCATTTTGACTCTTGGGGGGAAAAACCAGAAGTCGCATGGTGCCAGATCTGGTGAATAAGTTGGATAAGGACATACCATACTGTTTTTATTTGACAGAAAATTTGTGTTGGTGCATTGTATGTGATCCGTGATTTATGGCACACTTTAAAACATGTCTTCTCTCAACTAGTTTACAACCGACTGTTTGCACTGAATATGTTAAAACTTGTCACACACTGTTATTAAGGTTTGATGTGCTGCTTCCCATATTGAAGATCCCTGCCTTTCTGTTGGATGGCACTGGGCAGTGGCATTCACTGTCCTATTGGATGGCACTGGGCAGTGGCATTCACTGTCCTATTGGATGGCACTGGGCAGTGGCATTCACTGTCGCTGTGTTTTTTGGTCACACCTCGTAGTGTAACATGAAATATTGAATCCCCAGATTTAAAAAAATTCCTTAAGTATTTTACTTTAAATGTAGGAAATTTGGAAAATGTTACTAGTCATTTTCACTTGTGCAACATGATTATTGTATTGAGATGAAATAATTCTCAGGAGTGTAGTGATAGTGTATCAGGTGATATCAGATACTATGTAAGTGACAAGTACTTTGAACTTTTCTCCATACAGAATTTTTAATGAAAGTGAGAATGCTATGGAAGAAAGCACTTGATAGGTGACTGTGATATACACAGATATGATCCATAGCTTGTAGTAATCTATGTAAGACCTTGTATTTAAAACAATGCACAGAAATATTGAACTGGTCATTTAAAATCTTTGTTTTCCAAACTGAGATTTTGGAAACAACATTATTGAATGTCTGGAGAGCATTATTTGTCATGTTTTTTTATTGCAGCAGCGGAAGAAACTGGAGGAGATTCTTGGAAATACAGTTTGAGGGTAAGTATTGATTAAAAGAAAAACTGATAGAGAAAAGCTTAATGCTTCTATAACTGAGTAGAGAATGATATTCTATTGAAGATTCCAAGTTTTTAAGTCAGACTGATAGGAAACTATAATTGTAATGATCTATATTTGAGAGGAAACTACTAAATAAAATTATGAACATTAATCTGAAAAAATGTTTAGGTTAGGGGTTTACAAACTGGATTTTTCTTCATCGTTACAGTGAAATTGATTGGAAAGTAATGTTACTGCAGAAATAGGAAATGTTTTTGAAAGTGAAAGCTACCTCTTGGCTAAAATGAGTTTTATTTCCTCTAAAGTATTTCAGTAATTTTAAAGCTTCTGTTGATATGTTATTTCTCTTACCACATTGTGTGATTCTCAGAAACCAGCCCATTGCTTTTAGTTATAGAATGCTTTTAAAACATACCTTTATTGATATGGTAAACATTTGAGGAAGATGGTGGTCTTTGAAGTATTCTTATTGTGAAACTTGTGTTTACAAAATTTGCCATTATTTTTTAAAAGAGTATGTTAATGTTTTTGTTTTTTTTTTAAAGATTTATTTTATTGATTTTTGACAGAGAGAAACAGAGACAGAGAGAAGTGGGAGGGCCCAGAGCAGTCTCCATAGTTGACATTAGTTTTCCATATACTGGTAGTTTCACTCCACAGGTGGGCACGGGGCTGCACAGGGCAGGAACCAGGCCGGAAGCCTCCGCCTAGGTCCCGGCAAGAACTGAACTGGGGGCACACCCCAGTTCAGCATATGGGTCCGCATGGGCCGGGGCTGGGATTCGATCCTTGATCCCTGGGGCTTCAAAGCGAGCGCTTAACCTGCTGAGCCATCCCAGCTTTTCCTAATGTTTTTAATATTATAAGCTTAGAGAGATTGTAAATCAAAAATTATTAGTGCTTTAAAAACTTTTAAAGAATTGACAGTTTTCATTTTTTAAAACTTTCTCTTATGGAAATTTCAAACATTAACAAATATAATGATATCATGAACCTTTCCGTGTCCAAAACATAGTTTATCAGTTATCCTCTCATGGATAGTCTTGTTGTATATAAGTACTTTCCCCCCTCACTTAGATTACTTTGAAGGAAATAACTGAGATGATGTTATTTCATCTATATAGGTCTGACAGAAATAGCACCGCTTTTTTAAGTTTATCAGCTCAGAAAAAAGGGGCATTACTTCTGCTGGATCCTATATATTCCAGTATATATAAGATTCCTTTTTTAATATAAAGCATAATACCTTCAATATTTAATTATAATTTTCTTTAGCTTATGAACATCTGGTAATTCAGTACTTTTAAGAGTCAAAATGGATCATTCTTTTTATGTAGCTAATACTGTGATTTCTGTTAGTGTTTGTGTTTGGTAAAAGAAATACTGCTTTGTGTGGTAAATTGAATTCATGAGCTAAATATAATTAACTGGTAAGGGAGTTCCTGAACTGTCATTTATAGTACTGAATCTATAAATGAATGTGGCTCCAGATTGCTTTTTTAATCCAAATAATTATTACTTAAAAATGTAAATTATTTCCTCTGTGTAGTTTTACATTTCTGAGTGCATAATGCCAAATTACTGAAATAGTGAAATAAACTTTCTATATATTATGAATACTGTATTTTCCGGCGTATAAGACGACCGGGCGTATAAGACGACCCCCTAATTTTACTAAGACGACCCCCTAATTTTACAGTTAAAACATAGGTTTAGGCCTATATTCGCTGTATAAGACTACAGCCTCAGAAGTGGGGGGTAGTCTTATACAGCGAATATAGGCCTAAACCTATGTTTTAACTGTAAAATTAGGGGGTCGTCTTATACGCCCGGTCGTCTTATACGCCGGAAAATACGGGTAGTTATGATTTGATTTTATTTCCTCTTGTGTTTACAATAAATAGTAAACTACTTTTAAAAAAAATCATTAAGAATTGGAAATATGTTTTAGAGTTTTAGAATTTTAAGAATGAGTAGTCTCTGTTTTACTGTAGTATTAATTAGTACACTATACATACCATTGTTTTAATTAGAAATTTGTTTTTTCCCCTTTAGCCTTGCACTGAAGTGCTATTTATAGATATATTCCATGAATATAATCAAACTCTTACTCCTGTACTTCTAGAAATGATGCAGACACTTCAAGGTAAGCTATATTTTGTGATACTTTGACTTATCTATTAATATTCAGTTAAAATAATTTGAGTACCTACTATGTGCAGTGCCCTATTTCCTAGATCATATAAAGATATGAATTTGAGAAAGACCAAATGTATTCTTTTGTGAAGGTGTGGCCTTCAGGATATAGAATAAGAATGGGCAGTTTACAAAAGATGACAAACAAATTGATTATTTAACTATTAACAATAGTTTGTCATTTCTGAGTTTTCTGCTATATTGCGAAGTCTAGGGAAGGGGCATTGATCAATCACATCAGTTTTGTTCATACGTTATTCCCAGTGCCTGGCATTGTCAGTAACTTCATTGACTTTTGGTAACTAATTAACTGTGCTGGCCAACGGAAAGTGATCAAGGATGATCCTTAACTTTAGAATCTTAATGACAGGGGAAGCAGTTTTTTTGTGTTTTGTTTTTTTTTAATTTATTTATTTATTTTTGAGAGAGAGAGAGAGAGAGAGAGAGAGAGAGAAATAGAAAGAGAAAGAGAGTGCAAAAAAAAGCTAGGTAAGAAACTCTTATAGGTATGAAGAGAAGCATGGTGGTGAACTCTGGAGAAAAGCATGTTGTCCAAAGTGTATAGTGCTATACTATAACAGGAAAGAGGCAGTAGGTTCTTCTGAGACATAAATTGTAAGTGATCAAGAACTGAATATTCTCTTGTAGCAAAAGAGATTCCTGATCTTATTTTCAGTAGCTGGAGGGTTTGTTCACTTCTTTGGCTTTTGTTCTCAAAAACCTCGTAGAATATTTCTGTTTAAATTATAAACCAAGGGCAAAAAAATGAGCTATCAATCAAGTATTACTGTGGTAATTTTTAAAGATAATTTGAATGTTAATTGTGTTTTCATATGGAAATGAAAATACATTTGATTTCTAATGCAGGATTATAGATTCTTAAATTTGATATTTGTAGTGCTTAAGTTACCTTTCTTGTTGCATTTAGAACATTCTGTTTTCTCCCATCCATTTATTTTTTGTAAGCCACTGAAGAAAGTAGATAAGCTATTTAAGACAAACTCTGATAAGTTGCTGTATGTTGGTAGGGTTTCTATGATTTCAGAGCTTAGTTTTCTTTCTAGTTCTGGGGCAATCTGCTTATTAAGGGCTGTACTGATTCTAGCTTATTAGGCGAGTGAGCTTAAGAATTTATATTAGCAGAAAAGTGCTTTGATAAACTTGCTAGAAATATTTCTATTCTGAAGAAATACACTTAGTAAGTAAACTATTTTTTATGTCTTAACCATGGTATTCTCATTTCTGGATAGAAGTGCAAAGACAACTTTTTATTCTAAAGTTTCCGTATTACATAATGGTTATCACTTTTCCTTTTGCACTTTTCATTTTGTTGCTACTTTTTAACGTACTCTCATAATCTGGTTTATTTTTTATATTTAGAGTCGTGTGAATTGTCTGTTCTTGTTTTTTGTTTTGTTTTTTTCCTATTGTAGGATTCATATTTTTACTCTTTTAAGAATTTTATAATCAGGCTGTAATACCATAGTTAGCAATTTGGGGCATATATTACATATTTTTCTAGAATGTTACTTGATATTACATTTTTCGAATATGTTGTAATGATTTTTTAAATTTTAATGTGTTGTACTTGTGTCCTTTAATGGTGACAATAAATCTTAGATTTTCCTTTTACACTTAAATATATATTTAATATCATAAAATATATTGTGCTTATCTGAATCAAGAAAACTAACAAATTGAGTTAAAAGTATTTCTTAATAAGTAATTTACTTACTTTTACTGATACCTATTTTTTTCAGGGCCCACTAATGTGGAAGATATGAATGCACTATTAATCAAAGATGCTGGTATGTTAAACTAAAATGATTTAGAAACATTTATTTCTTTAGTAGATGGTGTGTATTTTATGGAAGGTGTTTATGCTGGGAGAGTTAGGGTACACGGGTACCCAAAATATAGGAACTGCCTGGTGGAGATCACCAAGTGAGCAGACATTTGATTATAACATAGTACTAACTGATTAATGCTACAGTAGGTGGAAAACCACAAGGTAGTTTTGGCGTGCCTCGGGGAAGTCTCCTAATGAAGTATAATGTGAGACCACAAGGGTGTGTGGGAGTTATAGTGAGGAGAAGGGGTAGTGCGGCAAGAGGGGTCCAGGCAGAAGAAGTATGTACAAAACTTGAAGGGAAAATGAGCAAACACGGTTATGTTTTTTTTTGTTTGTTTTTTTTATATATCTTTTTATATTTATAGAGAGTAATTATTTTATCTTCAGTGCATATTTATTTTTATTTTACTTTTGACAGATAGAGAGAGAGACAGAGACAGAGACAGCTAGAGAACCGAACTGTGGGAACTCCCCAGTTCAGCATGTGGGTCCGCCTGGGCCGGAGCCGGGATTCGATCCTCGGTCCTCGGGGCC